>BMAO01003844.1:0-19917 GCA_019973975.1 Trichonephila clavata | reverse complement strand
GAGAATACAAAAAGCTCAAGGAAGCTCTGGGATCCAAGAAAAAACCAATGAAAGCTATAAGGGATTCAGCTACAAGGGTAGAGCTCAGGGAACTGGTCAGCGAGTTGCAGGACGATATTAGTAAGTTAATTATTGAATTTAGCTTTGAGATCTATGTAATGTCAGGCGAATTTTTTTCTTGATTATTGGCTTAAGAATCGATAATATTTGAACAACATAAAACTCCTCTTAAATAGTCTGCATAAACTTAATAAGTTTATTAAATAATAATTAAGTTTAGAACTAATTTGCTGTCAGTTCGTTACTCACTTTGGTATGATTTTGAAATCATGCCAAATAGATTTTTGGTGGCTTCTAATGTTATCGCTCCAACTTGGCGAAATTTTTCTATTATTTGGCTGAAAAATCCTTCGCGTACCAACATCAAATTAGTTTAAAAAATTTAACACTAAATTTGCACAGCTAAACTACACATACGCAGTTAAATTTAACACTAAAACAAGTTTATTTAAATGTGAAAGAAAATAATGTTTAAAATTTTCCTTTGGTAATTTAGACATTTAATTTATTTAATACTTATTTTTGTTGTAACAACTTAATGGTATTTTCCGAAAATCTAAGGCATCTGGAATAGGGCGAGGAATTTTCTTATCTTACATATTAAATTTATTTTTAGTTTATTTCAATTGAGGATGGATCGTGAGGAATAAAAATTAAAACCTTAAAATTTTCATGTGCTCTGATTTTCAGGTGAGCTCCAAGTCAGCCTGAGGAGTCGAGAAGTCCTACAGGAAGGGTTAGAAGATGAATTAGAGAAAGTTAAGAAAGACTTGAAAGATGCTCAAAAGGAATTAAAGCACAAAGAGGATAGGTTACAATTAGAGATGGACAAGGGTAGACACGAAAAAGAAACTCTGCAAAAAGAAATTGATACTCAAAAGTGAGAAAAAATTATATTTCTTTGCCTCAAATTGCAAAGAAATAAAATTATTCAAATCCGCATTTTTAAACCATACAGCTACAGAAAACGTTGCATAGACTGAAGCAGATGATTTCTAAACCATCCATTACAAAATCATATCATACGTAACAAAATGTAATAAATTACACTGA
Source organism: Trichonephila clavata (assembly GCA_019973975.1). Taxonomy (NCBI): domain Eukaryota; kingdom Metazoa; phylum Arthropoda; class Arachnida; order Araneae; family Nephilidae; genus Trichonephila; species Trichonephila clavata. The sequence goes on along the minus strand of BMAO01003844.1, from coordinate 18,804 downwards.
ACTCAGTCGAGTAGAAAACATATTTCGTAAAATAAGTAGAAAAAAGTCATTAGTTGAAATATTAGTATAGAGTCTCATTTGCATTGCTTTCTTATACTTTTTGTACACTAAATATAGAGCTTTGCAGAACGTTTCGTTTTTGTCTCTTAGTTACCAGGTCACTTTTTTGATTTTCATTTTTTTTTCTATTAAATATTTTTTCAATGTTAAGCATATTAATTGAGTAGAAATAAGCATATAAAAGTTCAGAGTCCGAATAATAACTTCCCGTCAAATACATATGCACTACTTGTGATGTCCCCTCATATCCATCAGTGCTTAGGAGTTAGAATGAAGATCAGCCATAATCAAAACAAATCTATTTTATTGTTCTATCAATCAATTCAAACGACTCAGGGTAGGAAATGTACCTAATTAATATTGGAGCAAAAGCGAGGTAGACGAGCTATTTAATATTGAATTATGAATTGAATTACTTACTTTTGGAACGTTTTGGTAATGTATATTCTAAATAATCGTAATTCCGTTCTCAACTATTCGACTTCTAGTCTACATTAATCTAATTCAAATAAATCTTATTGACTGAATCGTCAATTATCAATCTTAAATATTAAGTAATTAATGGACGAGTCACTCTCAACTAGCTTTCCACTACTTTACGTTAATCACTAACTTCTATCATCTAATTCCTAACCTCCCTCTGTCTCGAACCTAATAGTTTATGCTTAAATATAAGCCTTGATTTACATAACTTCTTCGGGAGAAAGTTTTCAATAGAACAATACTTTAAAGAAATAGATTTCCCGTAGAGGATTAGTAGGAGGCTCGTGAATAGGCCCTTTACATGGTGAAATGTTAAAAGCACTGCAACAGGTATCATTTTGTCAGCTGAACTGTCAATTAAACTATCTGCCGTTCAAAAAAGGGCTAACTTAAAAAACTCTCAAATATAAAAAAAAAATGTTCATATTGAAAAGTGAATATCCCAGACTTCTGAAGAAATCTATATAAGAAGTCATGTACAGAGTAATAAGGATTCAATTTTTGAAGGGATATTAATCAAAATCAAATATATATTTAACTTTGTTGCCGTTGTTTAGAAAAAAATAAATAAGGCTTTTCCGCATGAAAATCTCTGAAAGTTTGCATATTCTTTCTAGAACCTCTGCGCAAAGAATATCGTTAAAAAAAATGAAAAAAAAGTGTTACTAGGGTTCCTGGTCAGATTTATTCAAAATAACATGTTTTGTTGAACCGATGTGCTATACCTAATCTTTAGAACATATTTGGAACAAAGATGAAGAAACTATGGATTCATTTGGGATGTAGATTATTTTCTGATTGAGAAGAAAAAGAAAGGCTTATGTATGAAATATAACTTCTTTATTTTAAAAAAAGTATAAATAAATAAGTTTTGTGTTGTTAGCAAGCTGTTTATGCTTCTGAATCCAATGAATGGAGGATAGGACATTTATTACAATTATTTTCAAAATTTTTATCTAGAATGTAGTAGTTTAATGGATTGTGTCTGTACTGAAAACATAATAACTACTACAATAATTGAAGAATACATGCTTTGTAAATTCAAAAATAAATGTTAAATTACTCATAAGTGAGTTTTGTGATGAAATGCATAAAGTACATAATTTTCATAATATGTTATTGCTTATGCTCTATCGTTACAAAGCGAATTATTTTAAAAGCGGAAGAAACCTGTGTCATGGATGTATAGAGAAATAGAAAAACAGAATTTCGAGCACCGTGCGTTGCCATTCAGCTATTAGCAAATATTTTACATCCGTGAACAAACGAGCTTAGCTTAAGATTGATTCGAATAGATATATTTCCCAAACTTACACACTGCAGATTTCGGTCAATTAAAAAAACCTGTCCTCAAAGTGTATAAAGTTAATATTTCCATCAGCACTAACAGGTACATATATTTTCTAGGAATAGAGCTACTGTTGCAGAGACTCAATTGTCGCAGATGTCCAAGCACAGCGGTGCCTCTTTGGACCATACTCGCAAGATTCACGAACTTAACCTGGAGAAAGAAGACGCGGAAAGGAAAGCCAGAGCTGCAGAAGAAGCTCTCGAAAAGAAAATACAGAGGCTCAGAGACACTCAAGAAAAACTAAACACTACAAATGCCTTGAAAGAAGATATGGCAAGATCCAACAGGTTGTTGCAGTCACAAAAAGCAGATTTGGAGAAAGAGGTATCTTGAAACAGATTTCTAATGAATTTTCTGTGAATTCATATTTAAAAAGTTAACGAATAAACGCTATGTTTCCATAAACTTAATTTTACTACTCATTTTTTATATGTTGGGTGATTGATTATAAGTCCCACTTTCAAAAATGCTATAACAAAAAGCACCACGGTTCAAAAGGACTTCAAGTTTGAACTGAACATACTTGAAGAAAGGGAAACGGTATTGCATAAGACAAACGTTCAAAGTATATCAATAGATGGCACTCTTAGCGCATAACGAAAGTGGAATTGGCAGCTAGTGATATTTTAAATCGTAATACGTATGGCTTTGGCAGGAGTTGCACATTAAATCAACTGTACTGTACAATGTGCAAGATTGTTACAGTTTTTGGGCTGACAAAATGTTTCCCAAGTCATTCAACTGTTGTGGGACTGATAGTGAAAAGTGATTCATCCACCCCGACAAGATCATACCATATTGGATGGGAATAATCGTTTCTTTTGTTTCTATTGATTCTATCGGTTCTGTGCCATCTATTGATACAGTATGGAACTTCTTTTTTCTTATATAGGCCATACCGTTTCCCCCTTCTCTCAGTTCAAATTTGAAGTCACTCTGTCCACTGCTTCTTTTTTCTACAGCAAATTGAAAGAGGAACTTTAATTACAATCATCCTGTACATGCTAATTTAAAAAAAACTGTTTTCTAAAAATAAATCATTCATACTTTTTAATTTAATTATCTGGAATGGATTATTTGTTTTGGATAAACTATTTTTTTCCATTGTGAAATACATTTCAAATTTTTACTCGGGATTTTTTTTTATTTGTTCTGAAAACTCATAAAAAAGTATCCGAGTTGCAAAATGGATATAAAGCAATATATTTTTGTTGATCAAATAATGGATCAATCTCCCCTATCACGCAAAACATGTTATTAAACAAGTATAAAACAAGTATAATTTTTATGACTGAAATTTTTACTAAATATTTGTTTCTGATTTTACTTCCGTGATGAAATAAATATAAGGTAAAAATATTGTTACGTATTTCAAAAGGTTTTTTAGAAGTACACTGAAAAAATAAATTCCAAATGAAATAGAACGAGTGACTTTAATGTCCAGTATTACCAAAAGAATAAAATCTGTAAAATCTCAAAACTTTTCTATAATTCAGAAAATTAAGATATTTATTCGACTTAGGAAGAGGCTTACAATTTATTAAAAAAAAGATATACTATTGAAAAATAATTACATAAAAAAGAGCCAGAAAAGTGAAGTATGAAATTTATTGATGAAAAATCAATATATTTTAGAAGAAAATGTATTGAATAAATATAGTTGTTACATATATATGAAGTAACAACCGAAAATATCTGTCTGATGGTATTTTCAGAGGTGGAAGCTCAAATATGATTTTAAAAAAGAAAAAATGCTTATTTTTGAAATGAGGTAAGCATGTTGCTTGGAATTTAAGTTACATGTAAAACCAAATACATAATTGAAATATTTAATCGAATGATTTCAAGGCAAATGCAAATGTGAAAACGCCGTATATTACTAATCATTATCAATGTTCATCGATATGCAAAACATTTTAGAACACTTACTTATATTCTTTAAAAATCACTTGCATCAAATTTTACCTTGCAGGTCGATGAACAACGTAGTCTTTTGGTCAAGGCGGAAGCTAAGGCAGCTGAACTGAGAAGCCAGATAGATAAAACCGATAGAGATCTTACCTCTCTCCGAAAAGAGTACGACCAGCTCAGAAACGAAGTAAGAAATTAGTTTCTAATTTCAAATTAAAATAAACATTATAAATTTTTTAAAAAAAGCATGGAAAAAGGATTCAATATATTTTTGTATTAATTGTTTTGAAATTTTATTTATATAATCTTTTAGATTTTAAAACAAATTCCCCAGCTATTAAATTAAATAATAAATTCGATGTTTTTGTTACTTTGTCTAATGATTATTAAATAAATGCATGAGATGATGCATAGGCCACATAGTACGTGGGCAGGGCACTGATAGTAGTTAGTTAAGGAGATTATTAATAGTTATACTAATACTAAACTTAAAACAAGTACGATTAGCACAGTTATTTTAGGTTTTTTTTGATGAAACTGTTATTGATTATTTATTGAGCATTTGTTCTCAAATCGATCAAAAAAGTTTTGGAAATCCATTATAATTTCAATACCACAAAAGATATACTGCAGAAAAAAAGTATTAAGAATTATAAAACAATACTCCTAACTTATTAAAATCTTTATTATTTAAATTCATTTCTGTAGAAACGTTGTTCTTAATTACAGTTACGTAATACCACTTTAACTGGGATTCTTTAAGATGACAATTATCAAAAATCACATCTCTAAGATAAAACGAGCTGAATCGATGTGTTCGATGAATATTGATACCTGAGATTTGTATTATAAAATTAACTATTTTTTTAGCGTATACTTTGTGTTCTACTTCAGTTTTCTTTTTCCTTTGCTATAATATACATAATAAGTAATATTTTACACATACACGCACACAAGAAATGTTTTAATTTTTGAAAAATAAAATCCTTTAACTGCTGCTTATTCAGTAGAAAATATATATACACTGCTCTTTGTAAAAACTGCACCACCATGAAGGAATCATCAGAATTAAATGAACTTTGCAGCAAATATCAATTATAGAATGTTACGTAAAATAGTAAAGTTTCAGAGTCACCGCTCATGCGTGGCGTGCGCAGTGCCTTCTGAACTGATGCTGAAAGCGTATAAATAGAGGGCAGTAGCGGGACGTTGAAAATAGTTAATGATTGTTTGTTAGTGGCGAACGTTTAGAGAGACCTAAGTATGCCTCCACGACGAAATAAGAAGAAATTCCAACAACTTACGGAGTTTGAACGGGGGAGGATTATCGGCCTTCGAGAAGGAGGATTTTCCTATCACGCAATAGGAGCTCGTGGGCAGCGGAACAGTTCCACAGTGATGCGAGTTTGGAAGCAGTGGACCGACGAGCACCGAACAACTCGAAAAACTGGCAGTGGACGACGGAAGGTGACGTCAGTGCGAGACTATCGACACCTGCTCCGCATGGTGGTGAATGACAGTACAGCTTCCTCCAGGCAGTTGCAGCACGTTGGTCTTCTGCTACAGCTGTACTAATGTTGGCTTCATAAGCATTTTACTTGCAGTAATGATATATGTTTTAAAAACTATTAGTTACTGTTCTAAATTTAACAGGATTTTTATGAAATGTAGGTGTTAAAATATTAAAACTTTATCTTATGGATGGCAACACCCAATCTTTATATATAAAATATACGTGTCACAGTGTTTGTCCGCGATGGACTCCGAAACTACTCAACCGATCATAATATAATTTTTGCATACTGTGTGTTATTTCGTCCAACTTAAAACATTAGGAGGTTTTTATTTCAATTTATCACGCCATAATTTTTTTATAGCCGGGAATGTGAAGAATCCGGAAAAAACGTTGCCTGATTCCCGTAAGGGATGCTCATTCGGTACTCTCGACGTTATTTTGAATTTCGTCAAGGTCATTCATTCACTTTGCGTTAGCTTTCTGTTTGGAAGACGGTAAAGGTTGAGGTAAGTTTTCAGTCTCGCTGCGTAGTAAAAAGGGGAATTCCCTCCATATAACGCATCACAACCGATAGTTTTTTTTTATTCTTAAAGATTGATTTATTGAAGAACAGTAGAATATAAGAAAAAATATCAAAAAAATATAAGGAAATATTCTTAAATATATTTTTATCACATAGTATTATTTTCTTTTTGAATTTCATACTGTGAATGAATCAATATCGTTGCGTTTAAATAAAAATTATTTTTAAAACTTTTAGTATCAGTGATTTAAAAAGTATAAAGCCAAAAACTTTTTTGAACAACTTTAATAAAACACTCAAAATAATTAATAATTTTTCCCGTGTGTCGAACATTTCAAAAAATCCTCACAATTTTACTTCAAGATTTATAATAGTAGTAAAGTTTTGTAATTTGAAAAATTTCTACTTTTCTGTCTTTTTTCAACGTACAACTATTTTTAAAAAGGCCACATTTTCGTTTCCGGAACTAAAAAATTGCAACGAAAGAATTGAAAAGTGAGTGAGTGATTTATAAATTCGCACTGTTCGCCTATTCGAGAGTTTTTGGCGACGGACCTCGAAATTTTCAACCATGGTCAAGTGACGAGGACGACACCTGAGCTTTCACCCATCTCTCCTAATTACCACACCACACCAACGCAAGAACAGATTTCGAAAAAGGGAGTTTTAATGACATAGTTAAAGAAATCACTCACATCGCGCATACACACACATAAGTGCTATCGTCCTGAGGGAAACAGGAAATTCCCATGCGGATTATAAGTTATTCACTCGGTAAAAGCCCGTGCAACGCCGGGCTAAGCGAAGAGGAAAGAAACAAAGAAGTAAAAGTAATTTCGAAAAATTATATTGGAAGTACTGATTTTGTGAAGAGAAGGGAAAATGTTAAACGAGAAAACCATTGATACGCACTCATGGCCTTGCACTCACATCGTACGCTTCACACCCACACAAAAGTGCTGGCGTCAGAAGGAAAGGAGGAAATTAACAAGGGGATTAAGTAATACCCTAGGTAAAAGCCCGTGCAACGCCGGGCCGGGTCAGCTAGTTTTCTAAAAATAGCAAAAATTCTATTATTAATTTCTTTATGTGACGAGCCCAATTTTTTAAATGATTCATTGTTTAAAAAGTGTAAAAGTATATATATATATAGTCAATTATTTTCTACTAGAGACAGAAATCAATTGGATACCAGAGGTAGATGCACCTTAAAAATAGATAATGGAATTTAAAAAGAAGTGATGCTGCGATATTATAAACATTGCTGACGAATGACAACTCTTATTTTTGTAATGTAACGATGAGAAGATGATATTCATGTTTCGTATTATACTCCAGGCATTAAGACAACGCCTTGTTTAAAGAACAAAAAATATAAGAAGTAATTATTCAAATGTTCACATTTTAAATAGTATACGAGGGAATATCAGGGGGAAACGTTTTTAAAACACTAGCTGAAATTCCAGTTCTTCGCACGGGTTAACTTTAAAAAGTATAAAATTAAGCTATAATAATATCTTTTAAGGAGGTTGAGACCTGTGTAAGGTAGTAAAAAGATTTTTTCTAAATGAATGTTCACATTATATATTTTTCAACAAACTACAGTGAGTAATTTAATATAATAATTTAATAGAAACATATTTGGACAAAAAGAGAGAAAGTAACATGCTATATATTTTTTTATTTGTAATAGAAAAGTTTCTGCACTGTGACTCCGGTACATATCCTGAAATGGATAAACCAAAAGAAAAAAAATTAGCTTAGATATCATAAAGCATTTTACAAAACTCTTTCATTAATAACATATCAGGTAGCCTGCAACTTAAAAATTAAGTAAATTACTATGAACAAAAAAACTATCTGAAGATGAAATAGGCTTACTTTGAATAAAAGTATTACTGAATAATCACGCAGGGAATTATTAGTCATTTTTAGAAATTGCATCAGAGTTTAGCAAAGTTACGTAAGACACGTGTACACTATTATGATAATGATATTCTTTTACTAGGAATCGCGAAAAAGAAATCTAATAAAAAAATTCAAGGTCTAATCTCTTTCACCAGGAATCAATAATAAATCTATCAAAATAATGCTTTTAATTCTTTGGAAAAAGATGAAATAGGACGCTTTTCAAGATTTTATGAATTAGATATTTTAAATAAAGAGGATTCCCGAATTTTGAGTAAATATTAATTTTTTTTCATGCATGAACAAATTCTTATATTTTTTCAATAATAATCCAGCACAAAAAAAATTCCTTATTTTGGTTCATAATAATTCTTGGCAATGTTTATTTTCATGTACCAGCTGGAAGACGAGAGGAGTCGCTTGAAGCAAAGCACCGACAAGCGTCAAACGGAGATCAATTCCAGCTGGAACAGAGAAAGGGACGACATGAGAAGAACCATCAATGATCTCAAGAACAGGATAGAGCAGCTGCAGCACCAGGTCACGGAGAACGAGAAAATGTTCATTGAGAAAGTAAGTTTTGCTTTAAAAGTTTTTACTTTTGCATATTAAAGCGCTAACTACGAACAGCTTAGAAATAGTTCTCCATTCTTTGAGGGCATTTTTTTTGGATAAAGCTATCAAATTTGAAAATAAACAACTTGACAAGGTGAATCTACCAAAGGACTGGGCTATAACAAGTCCTGACCGCATCCTCTTGTAATATCTCTTTATTGTTGTATGATTATAAAATCACTTTCCGTGAAGGAACCTTGATCTATGCTAATGTGAGTTGCTATAACTCACATTTACTATTATACAAAAGTGAGTTATAATAATTAAAGCTATCGGAGTTCAAATAAGGAAATCCCACATCGCATGGAACAAGATATTTCGTCAAGTCAAACGAGTAGCATTACATCGGATCTTCTTAACAAGTATAAATAATTTAATAATTGTTATACATATCTAGGTTAGTAATTAAATTGACCACTCACTTGGTTTATGCTAAAATTGATAGCAAATTGATACGTAAAATAAAGTGTTGATTTTATTAAAATGACTCTTAATTCTGTGCATCCGAATTCACAAGCGACAGCGGGCTCGCAGCATACTATCTCCATATCCAGTTATTTCTCATGTAATGATTGTGAAAAAATATAGAGTAGATTGCAACTAGCTAAATTTTTTGTCAGCATGTTGCTAAACAAGGTAGACTGATAAACAAACAGGAATACAGTTTCCAGTGACATAGAGTGATATTTACATTATTTCTGAACATTTGGGACTTATTTAAAAAGTCCAATAAAGCAATTTATTCAATATGGTGATATTCTTTTATACAGAATTTTTTCCATTTTTAGTAGTTCTTAAATTTCGAATATTTATAGAATTTTTAATCATTAATAGCTTCTTTAATTATAACTGTCACTCATGATTATTATTATTAAGAGATTTGCAAAGATTGTGCACACTTAGCCACTTAATCCATCTTCTTTCATTCTCATATGGGTTAGATTATAATAAATCATTTCTGTGGTATAACTACTGATGTTTCAAATATATGTTAAAGATAAATTTGTTGGAGGTATTTTGAAATAGAAAAACGAATAATTATTTACAATTCGAGAATCGATTCTTCAGCAGAACTTTATTCATGCCAAATTATCATTTCGTTTAAATATAAAAGTTAAAGCTGAAGAAAATTTACAGAATTAATTTAATGTTTATTTAAGAAAACTTATCTTTCAAGGCACAAGAAATTTGCGAATATCATTTCTTGAATCAGATTATTTCTTGTTCTGCTTAATCTGTATGAGCTTTATATTTTCTTTATAAAAAAAGTTAGAAAATATTGTCTAGAAGTATTTGCAAAAAATAACAGTTTTTGAGACTGTCGATAGAAGTGAAAACTTAGAACTTTTAGTATTGAAATTTCATAATGTTTGAATTAAAATTATCAACATCAATCTGATTTTCACATTTATTGACATTCCAAGCAATAATTATATGCATGTTTATATGGTTTTTTATTATTCAGATATATTACGGGCTATACAAGATCATGACAAAATATAAATACAATTCAATTGAAATAACAATTAATATACAATCATATTATTTATGGATAGTATTTGTACTTACTTAAATTTCAATGTACTTGATTTTTAACATTATTTTAATTGCTTGCATCATTGTCATCATTAATTTCAAAATTAATTTAGAAATTTAATTAGTGGTAGATTTTTATCATCTGCAAAGTTAATATTGAAGTCTCTACTTAAAATCATCGGTACATTATCATATATATATTTTTCGCCAAATCTTTTTTCAAGTATTTCAGAATCTTCTTTTGCATAAATCATCAAATTTTCGAATAAAAATTGCTGTATCTGTCTCATAGATTTTCCAAGCGAAATATAAACGGCAACCATTAAAATGTATTGCCCATTCTCGGAATCGCAACGAGCAACGCATTTTCGCCTATATCAGAAACATTAACACCAATGCTTCTAGTGAATTTAGTATGTATTGTGACGTCGTCACAATGGAGAAAGCGCCTCTATTCATAAACATTTCCACAGCCGGGGAACACGTGTCTTTGGTGGTATTGGTTGTATCAGACAGCTGGACCGTCGGCGACGGTGTGTCTGGCGGACCTATGGGCCAGGCATCGCTGCATTATTTTCTATTCATGGGCAGTGATTGTATGTCTTGAATGCTGGCGCCTCTGCAGGCGGCGGCGAGGTGTTTGAAGTGCCAGATGTCAGCCGGGCCCTTGTCGCCGGAACCTTTGAGAGGGACCGGACTTTTGTCATCTCTGCACGAATGGATGACGTGCAAGACCGTTGGTGCCGGGTGCAAAACGCTGAGGCCGGCCAATGGGGATTGATGAGGGGCGTGGAGTGAACCCGCCCTAGAGTTTAAAAAGAGTGGACTTCGGAAAAAAGAGACACCCGGGCAGACTCCTCGAAAGACTCGTGATAGACTCCACGAGAGATTCCCATAACTGAACCCTGCGGACGGAGAAGAGACCCTGGACAGACTCGAACTAGGCATTCTTTAATAATTAGCTTAGCTTGCATTTTCAATGTTGTGCCATGACGTTACAGTATGTTCATATGTGAATTAATAAAGTTTGATGTATCTTGAATATTGTGATAAATAGCTACGCCTGCTGCTGGAACTTCGGGTCTTTAATATCTTACAACAAAGTTGAAATTCGGAATATCAAGTGGTTCTTCGTTTTTCATACGAAATTCTGACAGAAGCAGAACATTTGACTCTTTTACGAAAGCATCATTTCTTACGTTAGCTCCATGCGCATGCAAACTTTGACAATTGAATGAAAATATCGATAATCCTTTCTTGTTGGAGATGAATTCTAGAAAAGTTTTGGTGACCGTTTGTAGTGTATTGTTTTGTAACCATTTCAATTCTAATGTTAATCCTCTGATGGCTTGTTGATCTTTTATGATGTTTATTTGTATTAATAACCATATTTTAAACTTCAACACATTAATCTCTGAATTATTATTAGATTTTATAAAATTTTTAATTTCAAAATCCACGATAAAAATATGATTAAACAACTAGAAGTCTGTTTTACCACGGTAGTAAGAAAACGTCTAAGCCACTGTGAAATGCTAATCCGGATTGCGTGATGCATTTCAGAAATTAAATATTAAAAAATAAATAATACAAAATTTTGAAACGCCAGAATAAATACGATGCGAATAATAATCGAACAAAAACACTATTTCAACAATGCACAGTATATACACATTGAACTTTTCACTAAATCCATTCAATTTCACTTAGAAGATATACACAGCACTATACATCACCTGTATAGCTACAGATATACTACTATAAGCATGTCGGTGACGCGAACGCACGAGATTTCACCCATCCAAAAATATCTTAGGCGAACAGCACACTGCACGTGCGCCAGTCAGAGCATGTCGGTGACGCGCGAACCCGTAAGATTTCCCCCTACCAAAAAGTACCCAACGCCGCTAAAGAAGTTTTCACTTCAATAATTATTGAATGAAAATGAATCATAAAATGGTTTGTGTTTAGATTTTGCATATTGTAAAATTGTCTTCAGTAGCAAATGAAGGAGCATACATTTAATTTTTAAACTAAAATTTCTGATTGTTTCAAATAAAAATTATAGAGACTGCCGATATAAGTGAAAACTTCAATCGTTCAAACACCAATGCTTCTAGTGAATTTAGTATGTATGTCCATATGTGAAGTAATGAAGTGTGACGTATCTTGAGTATTGTGATAAATATGTATGTCTGCTGCTGGAACTTCGGGTCTTTTATAACTTACAACAAAGTTGAAATTCGGTATATCAAGTGGTTCTTCGTTTTTCATACGAATTTCCGACAAAAGCAGAACATTTGACTTTTTACAATAGCATCATTTATTACGTTAGCTCCATGCGCATGCAAACTTTGACAATTGAATGAAAATATCGATAATCCTTTCTTGTTGGAGATGAATTCTGGTAAAGTTTTGGTGACCGTTTGTAGTGTATTGTTTTGTAACCTTTCCAATGCTAACGTTAGATCCTCTCGATGACTTGTTGATCTTTTATGATGTTTATCTGTTTCTGAAGCATTTAGAGGTGTTTCTGTTCTACCAATCCAAAATTTCCAGCTGCTGCTAATATTTTCTTGAGTAACCAAAAATAAACCTTGAATCCTCGTTACTCTTGTTAAAGCTACGTAAACTAATTCTCTAGGATGCTTGCGATCGTATTCGTAGACAATAGCATCGTAAGTACCTCCCTGTGATTTGTGAATAGTCATTGCCAAAGCAGAAATTAGGGGGAAATGTTAAGGATCTAACAAAATATGAAAAACGGATTTTAAAATAACTCTAATTCCCTGACAATATTTTTTCGTAAATTTCTAATAATTAAATCGAATGATATAAAATTATAGATAATCATTTTGCAAAAACTGGAACAGCATATATTTTATTTTTGACAATTTAAATTCATAAATAATGATTTCGAAATATTAGATTTTTAAATAAAATAAAATATTTAATGGAATTAAAGTCTTAGCCGTTTTCATTATTTCAAACTAAAATTTTTAATGATATAAGGCAATAAACTATAATTTTGAATTTTTAACCATATTTTAAACTTCAACACATTAATTTTGAATTATTATTAGATTTTATAAAAATTTTAATTTCAAAATCCACGATAAAATTACGATTGAACAACTATATGTCTGTTTTACCACGGTAGTAAGAACACGTCTAAACCACTGTGAAATACTAATCCGGATTGCGTGATGCATTGCAGAGGTTAAATATTAGAGAATACATAATACAAAATTTTCAAAGGCCAGAATAAATAAGACGATTTAAATTAATTTTAAATAATATAAAATTTTCAAACGCCAAAATAAATGCGAGCATTTATAAAATAACTTTCTGTTATTTATATTTTTTATCTTATATATATTAGTATATTTATTTAGTACTCACTACTATACTGTACAATGATTCTTCAATTAAACGATTCAAATAATAATCAAACAAAAACACTATTTTAACAATGCACAGTATATACACATTAAACTTTTCACTAAATCCATTCAACTTCACTTATAAGATATACACAGCACTATACGTCAGCTGTATAGCTACAGAAAAACTGCTACAAGCATGTCGGTGACGCGAACGCACGAGATTTCACCCATCCAAAAAGTGTCTAAAGCGAACAGCACACTGCGCATACGCTAGTCAGAGCATGTCGGTGACGCGAACCCATAAGATTTTCCCCTTCCAAAAAGTGCCTAACGCTGCTAAAGAAGTTTTCACTTCAAAAATTAATTTAAAGACTGCCTTTTGCTGTCAATCTTTAAAATAAGTTATTTAAATTATAATACATTACCCACACACACACACAAATCGTTTTAATAGTTCCCATTTCTAAAAGAAATATTTAATATTTATGCTCGAAAGAGGAAGATGTTAATAATGTTTGTATTTGTAAATGTATCGTTTTTTTTTTCCTTTCCATAATGAATATTTTACACCATTAGATTACAATGAACATCTCTATACGAATACCTTTAGAAATTATTCTTATTTAGAATAACCAAATCGATATGTCTATAATACATTTTCATGCTTTTAATTTTCTCCCTTCCTTTTCCTTTTTAGTCTAGAATTTTTGCATAATTAATCATTATAAAAATCCAACAAGAACTGAAATATTGAACGATTTTAATCCAAGTTTTTGAAATGATTAATTGTTTTTCCCTGTCTCTTATCACTAGGAGTCTCGCCTGCGAGAAGAATTCAAGCGAAAGAAAGAAAATGCAGTGAGGGAAGCTCGCGAAAAGGGAGAAGCAGCTTTAGAATTGGCCCGTGAAGATGAAAAAATTGCTAAGAACAAAGTTCAAGAGCTAGCGGACAAATTAGAAAAGGTAATACACGTACTAAAACAAATGTTCGTAAAGTTGAACGTCTTAATTGGGGATATCCATTAAAAGAACAGAAATCATCAAATGAGAAACTTTGACCTATAACTAACGATGAGTTATTCAGAAGCTTATAGGGAGTAAATTCTATGCAATAATAGTCGTAATTGTGCACTTAAAAAAAGGGGATGATTGATTTTTTTATCAATAGAAACGAATATGTAAATAATATTAATTTAATTCAAAAGATAAGTATAAATTTTTCTATCTGTCTCCTTATACGTCTACTTCGAATATCGTTATTTTGCACATTTTTCTTCAGAATTTGGGGGTTCATGGATTTTGGTGTGAAACTAAAAGGGATTGGAATCAGATATCAAAGAGCAGTAGAGTTCGTACAGGTTATCAACCTAAAATCGATTTTAAAATTATATTTACGTTTTATGTTTTATTTACTAAAATAATTCGAAAATTAAGGAGAAATATGTTAACATATCAAATTACATTGAAATTAAATTGTAATTTATACAACAGGAAAACAATGCTATTCATAATTTTTTCAATAGGAACGAGTTAATTACTTTCTGGATGTTGCTTATTCGACTAATTTATTGCAAAATTATTATATATTAATCAGCAATTTCAGTTAAAACTGATCTAGGAGGATAATTCAGTTACTTCGACTATTTGCGATGTGAATAAGGCTGTAAAAGAGTTCGTGAAAAAACACGGGAAAAAATTGCTTGTATATACACTCATGTCCATAAATTAAGGATGATGACGTTCAGGCAAAGAAAGAGACAGAAGCAAAACAAATTTCACTTATTTGTAATGTCTATTTATTAAACAAAAGGTAAAGAGCAAAAAATATGCTTAATGATTGACATAATTAATAAAAATTGCGATTTTTACTCCCTGGAGCAAATTTCAAAAAAGAACCTATTTCCAAAAAACATAACATAGTTAGTATGATGGTTAATACGGAGTATGTCTCCCGGACGATGCAATACAGGCCTTACAACGCCTACGCATGCTGAGTATCAAATTATCAATCTGATCTTGGGGAATATTACACCACTCATCAAGCAATGCCCTCCGAAGTTCCGGTAGACAGGTGGGAGGGGGTTGACGGGCTGCAATTCGTCGGCCAAGCATATCCCCCACATGCTCTATTGGATTCAAGTCCGGTGAGTATGCTGGCCAATCCATACGGGTGATATCCTCCGATTGAAGGCATTCGTCTACAATGTTTGCACGGTGAGGACGGGCGCTGTCATCCATAAACAGAAATTCAGTACCCATGGCGCCCCGAAACAAACGTACATGTTGTTCCAGAATGACATCCCGATAGATGTGGACTGTTATCGTTACACTCTGAAAATGCAGGTCAGTTCTGGAACCAAGAATAATTCCTCCCCAAACGAGCCATCCTGCACCACCGTAACGGTGTCGTTTAATGGTGTTCTCTTGGTGGTAATGGGTACCTGGCGCTCTCCATATAAAAGTCCGGCGAGAATCAGATTGCCAACTAAACCTGGACTCGTCGGAAAACATCACATAAGACCACTGTTGCGCTGTCTACAATACATGCTCTCTACTCCAGGTTAATCGCAGGCGACAGTGAGTTGCGGTAAGGGGAACACATTTGACAGGCCTACGAGCATATAGACCAATGTGCCCTAAGCGTCTGTACACGGTCTGCCTTGAAACTGTCTTACCGGTAGCTGAAGAGAGCTGACGAGATAGGTCTGATGCTGTGCTCCGTCTGTTTCTTTTGGCAGTAACTGCCAAATACCGGTCCTCATTCGGCGTTGTAACTCGGGGGGCGACCTGTGCTGTAACATCTTCGCACATTACCATCATCTTGGAATCGTTGCCAAAGCCTGGAGATGACACTCTGGGCGATTCCAAGTTCCTCGGATACTTCCAGCTGGGTACGTCCACATTCCAGTCGTCC
The DNA here is from genome assembly GCA_019973975.1 of Trichonephila clavata. Taxonomy (NCBI): domain Eukaryota; kingdom Metazoa; phylum Arthropoda; class Arachnida; order Araneae; family Nephilidae; genus Trichonephila; species Trichonephila clavata. The sequence continues at coordinate 2,601 of BMAO01003844.1, read as the reverse complement.
TATAATTCTATCACGTAAAAAAATCCTCCAAATGCTTCCTTTGTGCCATAACCATGCGGTTATCGCACTGAAAGGCTTTTAAAGCGCTTGTGAACAATTTTACTTCTTTGCCACCATTCCTTATATACCCCTCTTTCACACTATCGTCATTGTGACGTACTATTCGCAGCATCTGGTGGTTTCCTGTAATTTGCATATTCTTCTTCAAGATGTGTGTGATAATTATACAGGTGAAATTTTTATTTTAGAGTTCAATTTCTGTGTGATTCTGAATTATCCTTAATTTATGGACATGAGTGTACTTTGATTTTTTTTGTATGTTGACTTTTGATCTTGAACAAATAACGAGATTTTTGAAGGATATGCATTAGAGAAATTCAAAGCAAAATTTATCGTCTTTAGAAAAGCAATGTCTACCTTGGTTTTTATAGTCATTAAAAACCAAACTATTAGTTTTTTTTAAAGAAATGAGAAAATATTTGAACTATTTTAATCACAAAGTAGCACATATCATTTGTATGGGCCATCAAAATATGTTTGAAGCATTTTTCATTTTTTACCTTTTAGCTCTTTGTTCATGCGATTTATTTAGACAAATGAAAGAAAACCGTATGGCATACAACGTCACAGTTTTATTTTCCATAAATAATACCATACTGATTGAATTTTTAAATTTTTAACACAAAGGATAAAAAATATTATAAACTCTATTCTTTTGTTTAAACTAGATAAATTTGGTCTGTATAAAAATATTCTAAATTAAAATTTCATTTAGACTTTTCAAATACCGCAATCTTAATTATTCTTTTTTCAGTTGGAAAATTCATTACGAGAATCTGCTGAGAAGAGCCGTAAGATAGCATCCGAACACCGTCGTGAGAAGGAGGAATGGCGCAAGGAGCGTGACAATTTAGAATCGGAAATCCACGCGGAAGTGAAGAAGAGAGAGAAGTCCGAGAGAGATTCTGAACAACTCCTCAAGCAGAAGGAGGAAGAAGTGCTTCTGAGCAAAGAGCGGGTAGTGGCCATCGAGAGGGAGCAGAGGAGGATGCAAATGCAGCTGGAGGAGGTGGACAGCCTGCAGCAGAAAGTCAAGCTCATGGAACAGGACGCAGATAGAATGAAGGACGAGTATGACCACCTCACGGCCAAGGTAAGTGTCTCTTTTGCAGCAAGAGAAAACTGTTCAAAGGTTTGACACTGATTTTTTTTAAACCATTTCTTACGAAGCATACTTATAGAACCAGTCTCCTAATTTTTTTTTTATCAAACTATGATACATCATGGCATATGTCATTTTAAATATAAATCCAAGAAGGACAGATATCAAAGACAAATAATATAAGATATAAGGATGAAGTGATTGAAACGATAGACTCATTAGACCTACAAATACGAAAAACCCAGTATTCTGTATAGCCTTCGTTATTGGCTATTATAACTAGTGACACAAGACACTTTGAAAGAAACTTTGAATATGTTCTCAAAGTATGACAATCCCTGCTGCTTCTGTATGTTGCCAAAGTTCATCTGGTACAATAGTGGAAGTGTGTGCTGGGCCAGTCAATTATAAATCCTCTATTACATATATTCGATAAGCTACATATCAGAACTGTCGTATCAAGACAGAACTGAAACCTGTGGTGAGCAATGAATTATTGAATTCTATATACTGTTTGCGGTTTCCTGTTATGTTGTTGAAACTTAATCGAAGCTAGCCTTGAAGGCTAAGATGACAGCTAGCTCCCAAACTCTGAGCCATAGTTGTGGAAATTGAAAAGCGCATTATTGGGAGGGGGGGGGGGTAAGGAGTAAAATTCTCAAATAAGGTGAAGGACTGGTTCGTAATGTGTCTTTTAGTATCTCTGTGTGGTGCTTTTGCACTCAAATACAACCATTGTGGTTGTAGACAAAATCTGGAACAGTCTGAAAAGACAATGCCAGGCTTTTCGTGCATCTATGTCCGTTGTTAAACATAGTATTGCAACTGCATACATCTGTTCTGTACATGTCAGAGGTATTGCAATGGACACCTTGTTGAAATTCGCCTCAGTAACAGACGATCACAAACGGTATGAGCTAACACATGATCTGGCAAGATTCAAAAGGTTGTACGAAAATCCTGTGCTTGGATTCTTAATGCGGCAGAGAGATTCTTCATTGCCATGTACGTAATATATTTCTGTCATCAAGCTTGCTTGGAGGGCGCGATTTCAGCATTCCTTCCTGTCGGTTGATCAATTTTGTCACGCGATCACCGACTCTATATTCGTATTACTGTAGCTTAGTTTCTTCCAACACGAGCACCGATTTCTTAGAAGAATAATCTACTATCTCTGCAAATTCTTTCTTTTTCCAAACTAAAAAACCGCGTTGGATGACTTCTGTATTCTTTGGTATGACATCTAAAATTTCTCTGCAAAAACAAAAAATCACAACTCCATATAGCTAGAATATAGCTAGAATATAGCCTTCTATTCTTCCTTTGTGTACATCATGTAAGTAATATTATCACACAGGATTTTCAATGCTAATTATTTACCCAGTTATGTAATTACTTCAATGGATATTAATATTATTCTTAACTGTATATTTATGTTT
>BMAO01003843.1:0-114463 GCA_019973975.1 Trichonephila clavata | reverse complement strand
TTTCTTAGTTTTAAAAAAAATGTTATTTATTTCATAAATAACTACAGCAATGAGAAGGTTTAGAAAACTGGAAATTACTTGAGAAAATTTGATATATTGTTAGAGAGAAACACTCCGTTATATGATGTGTATGTGTGCCCCCCCCCGTGCAAAAAAATATTGCCCTTTCCTGATCTATTTTTACATTTTTCTTTATCTTCCATTTAATATCTTAAAAGCAAATTTTTCTATATTAGTCAAAACAGAAATGGAATTATTGCAATTTATTATTGATTCCATCCCTTCTTTGTCTTTGCCTTCCACTTTTAAGATTTTCTAGATACTTTGGTGATACATTGGCAGATACGTTAATTTTTTTATGCATAGAAACTTTTTAAGGGTTTTATGTGTGTTTCAATACTTTTTTTCTACGTCAAAAAGTCCAATAACCTTCACTTGGTTTAAAGGGCGATGTTTATAAACACTCTCTCATAAATCAAAACTTTCATTAAGTTCTTTCTTTTTATTTTTTACTGCTAATACTTAAAGGAAATAATAAAAATACTTAACAGTTTCAATTATATGTGAGGTATCGGACCGTGGCTGCGTGTCAAGAGTTCAAGCTCAGTGCCACTAAGACCCGCTGTATAGGGAAGCGATGCACTTTAAATCTGTCGAAAGCTCAAACGTCCTCCGTTGGTGTAGTGTGGTAGTTAGGAGAGAGGGTTGCCAACTCATGTGTCGTCCTCGTCACTTGACCTTGGTTCGAAATTACGAGGTCCGTCGCCAAAAGCCCTCATGTATAAGCTGAACAGAGCGACGTTAAGATTCACTCACTCTCTTAATTTTTATGTGGGGAAAAAAACCAAATTAGCTAAACTAAGAAAAAATAGTTGTTTGCAAAAAATAACAAAAAAAATAGCTTTCCTTTCTAAGTTTACGCGTCTAAATTGAAACCTTCAATCAAACTTAAATTTCTAACTTACTCAATACTAAAAAATTAAAAATAATAAAAAATTCTGTACTTGGAGCAAATATTTATTTCTTACACAAATTTAAATTTTAAAAATGGAATAAAAAATTAAAAAGATTGAATGTTACTACAAAGTAAAAGTGACTATGCCTCAGTAAAATTCGTTTGCCTCCCCATAATTTGAAAAGTACAAAAAATTGAATTTGAAATCTAAGACACATGAATATAATGAGGCTCATCAATATCCAAAAGTTTTAAAAACTATTTTCAGTTTATTCTGGAACTTAACATGTTAAAAACAAAGCAATACATCAATTTCTGGCATAATGATATGCTTATTTTGTACAGTCTATTCTCTTATAAAGATAAAAAATGTCCTTATTCTTAATACATTATTAAAATTATGTTCATTAATGTAAGAGCAAGCATTAAAGAACACAACAAGCATATGACATAACTTCTTATCCACAACATAGACAACAACTACTAAGTAAGCATTAAATAAAGTACAGAAATTTATATGATGTGAAGATAATTTCAACAGTGTCGTGATAATGGACATTTTAATCAGTATTATATATACAGGGTGTTTCATAAATGATGGGAGTAACTTTAAGAGGTGATAGTACACATCAAGACGAGTAATAGTAAATAGGAAACCAAGTGTCCCAAACGTCTTCCGAAGGAGAAAGGAGCCATCAAAGTTTAGGGTCCTAAATTTCAAATGATGATAAAAAACGGGAAAATGGATCGATTCATTTGCGGTTTTCACTAAAATCATTCTTTAAATTAGTATTTTCATTAAAAAAGTTTTAAAGACAAAGTTAAAAAAATGCCGTTAGAGGGCGCTCTAGACTTTGGAGTACCGAACAACTACCTTTTACCAGTATTTTTTTTATTTTGTTAAATGTTTACAAAAGCTTAGATTTTAACTTGAATTTTGAGCGCAAAATTGAAACCATCGGGAGCGGTTAAGTGGCGCAAATGTAACCGCGTTTAGGGAGGAAAAATTGAAATGCTCGTATGTAATGATCAAAATAAAAAACGATAAAGCAAACTTTAAGAGGCGATAGTACAACATAAAAACAATCAACTTCGATTAGAAAATGCATGATTTGAATTCAAACGCAAACGTGCTAGAGCATCTTCAAATTTTATCCATGCAAGCGTTTTAGCTGCAAGATTCTGAAGAAGAACATGAAATTGTGATATGGGGAAGAAGAAGAACGCATATGCAAATTGTTATTAAGATAAAAGCCATTGACCCGAGTGTGCAAGTGTAAATCACGGAACAAACGTAACGAAAGATGTTGCCCTTCACTAATCAAGAAAAGGCTGATATGCACTTCATCTACGGAACTGCAAATGGGAATAGTGCAGAGGCGCGACGATTATACGGAAAAAAGTTTCCCAACAGGCGGTTGCCCAATGATAAAACATTTGTGCGCTTGCACAGACAGTTGTGTGAGACAGGATCCTTTTTTGGTGCACGTTCAAATGCAGGCTGTGCGAAGTCTAACAGAACGGTAGCCGTGGAAGAAAAAATTCTGGATATGGTGACTGATCATCCAAATACAAGCACGCGAGCAGTGGCTAGTCAAATTGAAGTATCACCCTCCACGACATGGCGAGTACTAAAGGATGAAAGTATGCATCCTTTTCATGTCCAACGAGTCCAGGAACTGACTGAAAGGGATTTTCCTCGTCGAATGGATTTTGCTCGCTGGTATCTGCAGAAGCACACCCTAAATCCCGATTTTGGTGCAACTGTGCTTTTTACAGATGAATGTACATTTACACGTGACGGTACATTTAACACCCACAATTCCCACCAATGGGCAGATGTAAATCCACATGCGTCTTCTACACATGCATATCAGCGACGATTTTCCATAAATGTTTGGGCAGGAATAATTGGTGACCATCTACTTGGACCTTATCTTCTGCCAGAACGCCTGGATGGAAAAAAATATCTTACCTTTCTGCAACAGGTGCTGCCGGAAATGATAACAGATGTTCCCCCTCGTATCCGGCGAGTAATGTGGTTCCAGCAGGATGGAGCACCAGCTCATTTTGCGCCAGAGGTGCGAAATTATCTAAACGCAACCTTTCCAAATCAATGGATTGGGCGAAGTGGTCCTGTCCCTTGGCCAGCGCGATCGCCCGATCTTTCATGCCTGGATTTCTTTTTGTGGGGACACTTGAAGAGTCTTATGTATGAGACTCCTATCGAAACTGCAGAAGAACTCGTCGCCAGACTTTCGGCAGCTGCAGGAGAGGTGCGCGATACTCCTGGCGTGTTTCAGAGGGTTCGTGAATCCCTTCTTCGCCGTTGTACCGCATGCATCGCCTCTAATGGTCAGTGTTTCGAACAGATATTGTAATCATTTCTAATTAAACTTTTTTTTATAACGTAAATGTTCTTTGTTTCCTTTTTGTCTCTTAAAACGAAATCTGTTTCAGCGCCCTCTATCACCTTCGGGTTAAAATTACGAGTATGATTTCTTTGATGAATGTTACTTGTTTTGGTGTTGTACTATCGCCTCTTAAAGTTTGCTTTATCGTTTTTTATTTTGATCATTACATACGAGCATTTCAATTTTTCCTCCCTAAACGCGGTTACATTTGCGCCACTTAACCGCTCCCGATGGTTTCAATTTTGCGCTCAAAATTCAAGTTAAAATCTAAGCTTTTGTAAACATTTAACAAAATAAAAAAAATACTGGTAAAAGGTAGTTGTTCGGTACTCCAAAGTCTAGAGCGCCCTCTAACGGCATTTTTTTAACTTTGTCTTTAAAACTTTTTTTAATGAAAATACTAATTTAAAGAATGATTTTAGTGAAAACCGCAAATGAATCGATCCATTTTCCCGTTTTTTATCATCATTTGAAATTTAGGACCCTAAACTTTGATGGCGCCTTTCTCCTTCGGAAGACGTTTGGGACACTTGGTTTCCTATTTACTATTACTCGTCTTGATGTGTACTATCACCCCTTAAAGTTACTCCCATCATTTATGAAACACCCTGTATATAAATAAATAAAGAGACTTACTCACTCACTAATCACGATATCTCCAGAACTATTCAACTCACAGGCTTGAAATTTGGTAGGCATGTTCCTTTCATAGAGTAGAGATCCGCTAAGAATGGATTTTTTGTGAAATTCGAACCGCAAGGGGCGTTACGGGGGTTAAAGGGCATTATAAATAATTGTTTCCATTTTTAAACTACTCAACGTACAATCTTGAAATTGGGTAAACAGATTCCTTTCATAGAGTAGAGATCCGCTACAAAATGAGTTTGGTGAACGTCAACCCCAAGTGGCGTTGCGGGGGCTTAGGGGGCGTTATAGATAATTATTTCCATTTTTAAACTATTAGACGTACAGTCTTTATATTTGATAAATAGATTCCTTTCATAGAGTTAGAGATCAGCTACAAGATGGGTTTGGGGGAAATAGCCCCCCAAGGGGCGTTGCGGGGGATTAAGGGGCGGAATAGATAAATATTTTCGTTTTTAAACTACTTGACCTACCTGCTTGAAAACTGGTAGGCATGTCTCTTTCATGGAGTAAATATCCGCTACAAAATTTGGGGGATTGACCCTAAGGGGAGTTGCGGAGGGTTAAAGGAAGGCATAAATAATTATTCCGATTTTTTAACTATTAGACGCACAATCTTGAAATTTGGTAAGCAGATTCCTCTCATAGGATAGAGATACGCTACAAAATGCGTTTCGTGAAAATCGACCCCCAAGTGGCGTTGCGGGGCTTAAGAGGCGTTATAGATAATTATTTCCATTTTTAAACTACTGGACGTACAATCTTGAAATATGATAATCAGAATTCTTTCATGGATTAAAGACCCCCTATGTAATGTGTTTTTTGAAAATTGACCCCTAGGTGGCGTTGCGGGGGCTCAAAGGGCGTTATAGATAATTTTTTCCATTGTTAATTTATTAGACGCACAGTCTTCAAATTTGGTAAGCAGATTCCTTTCATAGAGAGTACAGTTCCCCTGCAAAATGGGTTTGTGAAAACAGACCCCCAAGTGGCGTTGCGGTAGCTCAAGGGGCGTTACAGATAACTATCCTCATTTTTAAACTATTAGACGTACAGTCTTGAAATTTGGTAAGAAGATTCCTTTAGTATAGTAGAGAATCGCTACAAAATGGGTTTCACGAATATCAACCACCAAGTTTCATTTCGGGAGATTAAGGGGTGTAATCGATTACACTATTAGATCTACCGTTTTTAAACTATTAGATCTACCACCTTGAAAATTGGTAGGCATGTTCTTTCATGGAATAAAGTTCTTCTAACAAAGAGTAAAACGAAAATTGATCCCTAAGGAGGGTTGCGAGGGGTCAAGAGGAGTTATAGAAAAAAGTTCCTGTTTTTTGAATTGTTAGACCCACATACTTGAAATTTATTAGGCATATTTCTTTGGTTGAATAGGGATCAACTAAGAATGTATTTTACGGAAATCAACTCTTGGAGGAAGCAGGGGGTTACGGGGGCGCACTGACAAAAATTCCTTTTCTCGAACTAATATAATAATGAAATTTGGTCCACATTTTTCTTTTGTTGAATTGAAATCCGCCAAGAACGGTTCCCATTGGAAAACGACTCTCAGCGGGATTACAGTAAAAATTTCGGGATTACAGTAAAAGCGGGATTATTGACAGTAAAAATTTCGTTTTTTTTCCCCGTCAGATTTGGCTTGCATGTTTATTTTACAGAGTAGAGATCCACCGGAAATTGGTTTTGCGGGAATCCACTTTATTATAGTGTTACGAAAGTGCAAACATCATTCTATACTTCAATTTTAGAGATTTTTAGAAAATACAAATTAGATGAGCTCTGCCCTTTTTTTTTTTTTTTTTATCAAGAGGCGACAGGAACAGGTATAAGTATATTTTTCAATACAATCGAATTCTTAAGGATAGGACTTAGATATTAGTAATTTATATATATATATATATATATAAGTAGTATATATTTATAAAAAATCAGGAAATACCCAATGAAGCGGGTGGGTAAAGGCTAGTAGATTCTAAAAGAAAGTGTGCAATATATATATGTATAAGAAGAGATATATATATATATGCGTGCCACTAAAACTCAAAAACGAGTCCCGGTACGACCAAGGGAGTTTTATGGTGTGGTAGCCTTGTATCCCCTATTCATGAAGAAGGCTCTCGTTTTTACATAAATTGACCCCCAAAGCGCGTTGCGAGGGCTTAAGAGGCGTTATAGATACATATTCCCGTTTTTGAACTATCAGATCTACAGACTTGAAATTCAGCAGATGTGTTCCTTTCGTGGAGTAAAGATACCCCACAAAAGGGATTTTGCAAAAATTGACCACCAAGGACGTTGCGAGGGTTTAAAGAGCGTTATAGATAAATAATAAGTGCACTATTTAAAGAATTATGTTAGATTTTTTCTGTACATTGTTTTGTACCGGGTTTTACTCTCCTTACAATTCAGCTATTATATCAAGAACAATATTTTTTTCATTTTTAAAAAATTAACCCGTGCGAAGAATGGGTACTTGAGCTAGTATAGACGTTTATAATATTCATATAAAGTTTTGCGCAAAGTAATATTTTCCATTCCAACAAAAATTAAGAACTATCGGCAATATTTTTATTTGTGTGATTCAATTCAACTAATGTCAAAGTATCATAATGTTGAGAATTATACTTTCAAACTCATGAAACAATTTCTGTATTAATAATACTGTTTGTGCTATTTTCGGGATTGTCATGTCAACACTAATAGCTAAAATGTACTTTAATTGTTTTTCCACACAAAAATCATTTCAACTCTCCTTTTATTAACCTTTAAGTGAATCAGAAAATAAGGAATGTGTTTTTACCACTTCTGTTGGGGGTTTGAGTGTATTTCTTGTCCATTCATGAATGCTCCCGAGTTCATGTATACAAATATGAAAACGTTACTGGTTATAATTTTGAAAAATGCCTACCAATGATGGCATTTTCAGCAATAAATTGGACTTTTACAGCTTTAGAACTTATTCTAATATTTTTACTTATTCTCACTAAGCTTTGTTAACGAAAAACAGTTTAATACAGAAGTAAAAATGAGTCCAAAAGTTCGACCCGTTTTTATTACTCATAAAGAAGAGAAAATAAGTGCAAAATGAATATTACCTACGATTGTGTATAATCCCCATTGCTATCTATGACCTCTTGCCATCTTGCTAGTGGGAGATGAACGGTAAAATTCCAGCGGTTTCGACTAAAAAAAAAGTCTTGGATGGCAGTTTTCACAGCATCAAGAGCATCAAAGATTGTCTCACTGAAGGAGTTGTTCAACGTACGAAATAGACAATAGTCAATTGGTGCCAAAAAATAGGGAGGGTGGGGTACATCCTCACAACCAAAGTCCATTAACATTTAGTGAGTGATGACAGCAGCATGGGGCATGGAGGTTTCGTGATGAAGGATAAGATCACGACGATTGATGAGACCTGACTGCTTTGCTACCTAATTTAATTCAGCCTGTCTAACTGTAGACAGTAGAAGGCAGCACTGATAGTTTGGTTAAATGGCTGAACCTCTCAGTGTGTGTGAATTATTTCCTGCAGATCCTACCACACACTCAATAACACCTTCTTGGGATGAAGTTAAGCTTTCGAAGTCGATGCAGGAGGATCAGAAGGGCGACACACAGTAGCGGTACTTAATCCACTTCTGTCACAATTCGTGTCAAGAATGGGTCATTTTTGTACCGGAAAAGGAAGGAAATACAGATGGCGATTCGGTCATCCCGTTGCTTAGCTGTCAGGTTATGTGGAGCCCAACGATCCAACTTTCTCGCAAAACCTAAGTTAACCAGCTGTCTCTCGACCGTTGTCCGGTGCACGCGTTGAAGGTCTCCGTTAATTCTTGTATGTTTGTATTTTGTTGCTCCTTATGGCTCGGTCAATATCGTCTTCTCCAACGTGTCAGGGTCGGCCACACCTAGTTTGATATTGGCAGCTTCTGTCTCCTTCCCTAAATTTACGAAACCATCGACGGCAGGCGCTTTCGTCTCTATCGCATCCTCCTCATAAACTTGACAAACATTGGGACATGCTGCGGCTGTCATACTCTTTTTATTAAACTCGAATTACAAACAATGTCTCGCATGCTCATTCTCGCTTACCATGTTACACCATCTGAGATTTTTTTAGATGATTAACTGTGTGAGGTACGATTTATTTATATGTTAACCACCCACACGTTTGATAGGCCGACGATTTTGATCTTTACAGCTTCATTTGGGGCGTCAGCTACATTGTAAGTTTGCATATCCACAAACGGGTAGAACTTTCGCGCTCACCCAATAGTATTTTAAGCCACGCAAATATTTAAATGTATATGTAACAAGCAAATTTTTTATGGATTATTATAAAGAAAAAAGAAAGGGAAATAATAATTTTTACAAAACATTAATTATTTTTAACAATATGTAGAGGCAGAAGACTGAAGAGCCTCAACCGTCAATATAAAAAGCCGTGCTTTTCTGACCCCTGCACTAAGGCAACAAAAAGGTTATTTTGGTGAACAAAATCGTACCTTTGAATGACATTCAGATAGATAATATGATAAATATACTGTATTTGACCAAAAATTATATCCGTCTTTAAATTACAACGATTTTTGTAAAAATAATTTATAATAAAGTAAATAACTGTACTCACTTCAATCATGAGAATATGCAAACGGCACCATGCAATATTCTCCCATTATATATATGGTATTAGAAAATTAATTATTACTCTACCACACACATCCCAGAGAAAACTGTATTTAATGCAGCATAGAAACACCACGTAATCCTTAAGGATCGAGTTCTTTAGGGCGCACAGTTTTCTATTTCGTCACTTCTGAAGGCCAACTCACTCATCTCTCCAAAATCTCCTTTTAAAACAAATAAAGAAAGACGCAAGTTCCGACATCACTACAAACTATTTCATTTGACAAAATGCGGATTAAAGCATCAACAACGATCTTGTGCCTAGAGATGATCGGGGTGGATGAAAGCTTTTAAGTTAATTGTCCAAACACATAGGAGCTTTAGAAATTTAGTTTAAGATGTCACATGGATAACTTCAGATTACCAAAGCTTACCTTTCAGATATACAAAAAAAAGGCTTTAACTGAAATATATATGTATCAGGAGGGAATCAACTACCGTAGAAGAACGGTTCTGTAGCAGTCCTCCAATGGAAGAGAGGATTAGTAAACCTCGAAAATCTATTGGAACCTCACTAATAGCTGACTAACTACACATGCGCTTCGCTAACTATTTAAGCTAAAGACTGTGAATTTTGTTCCTCTTTTGGCCCCTTTTTCATTTTTATCACCTTCAAAAAGATTCAGAACAGCAGTACATTGAAACTAAACTCGTATCTAGTTCCCAAAGAGTAAGTAATATCTGTGCATGATTTTAATATAGCTTATATATAAAATGTTTGTTGTTCAAAAATGTCTTCATAAAACTGAATAAGCAGAATACATAAATATGAAAATTGATATTTTAACACTCTAAAACCAATCATTCATAAAAATACTTTTCCATAAAGGATCTAGTTGTTAAAAATTTTTTAAGTCTCTACTAAGAAAAATTTATTTTTCTTTGCTTATAGATCATTCATTATTAAATGATTTTTATGGTATTTATAAATTATGAACTCATTTTAGTAATTATTCACAATTTTTAATATCAAAAACTTAAATTTTACTAAATTGATCCAAGATTTTCAAGATTTGTACCATATTACCGTTTATATAGACTACAAGAAAAATCTTTTATCGTAAACTCCTTTTTTGATATAATTGCTTACAATTTAATTTCCGTCTCACGTATTGTATTCCTGTCACAATGTAAAATAATAAACTGATATAGGATTTATAAGAAATAATTTTTTTTTTTTTTTTTTTTGTAATAGGATTAATACATATTACATTAATGAAATTTTATTTTAAGATTCTGATACTTTTTTTTAAACTGTTACCTTTGAGATACTTCAAGTTTCTGATTTTGTGTGGGCGTCAAATATAATTATTCATACAAAAAAGTCATTAAGTAATATAATTGAAAAATTATCTAAGTTAATAAGCAATAACTCGTATTTATTTTAAAAATAAAAATTGTGTGTGTATTAAATTTTTTCATACATTTTCCAAATAACAATAAGGTTAGCATCGTAATTTGATGCATTCAAATATAATTTTTTGCTATGTTTCTTTAAAAAACCGTGACCCCCCCCCCCACACACACACAAAACAAGTACTACAGTATTTTTACAAGACTTGCATCAATATTGTCGCTAAGTAATTCAAAGAAAATAGAAATAACAGCTTTAAATTTTTTTAATTTACAATAAAATTAGTATAATTCTTTCTCACACTTAAGCACAAAATAAAAAGCTTGAATCCTGCGTTTTGAGTTCCATCATTAACGGGGAGGAGAGAGTGATTTAATATTTGTAAAATAATTTTTTCGAAAAGGAAAAATAAAAAATTTTAATTTTTTTTCGAAGATAAATATTTTATAATAAAAGTAATAAAATAAATCATATATGTAATTTATGTGCAATATAATTTTACTATGCAAAAGAAATATGATCTCAAAATATTATGGATTTTGGGTTTGAATTTAAAACCTAAGGAGATGCAAAATGTGTTAACAAAATTAGTTTTGAGTAAAAAGAAAAATGTATTCATCTATAAAATCGAAACGAATTAAAAATAAATACCTCAATACAAAAGACATTTAATAACTAAAAAAATTATCCGATTTGAATAATATTTCTTTTTAATGATAAATAATATTTTTAATTAAAATTTTCATCAAAGAAATTTTTTTTTGTGTGTCTCGCGTTTTTTTTTTTTTTTTTTTTTTTTTTTACAGATGAACGAGATTTTACCACACTGAATGATAATCCATAATTAACTTCAACTCTTTTTGAGTATTTTCATTTATATATTTTAAATTACCCATTTTTCGCCCCATGTATATTTAAAAAAAACTGTGATACATATAATTATATGAATATAGTTTTAATTAATTTAAAAATGAATGTGTCTGTAATTTTCAATAGTTTTAAGAAGAAAAAGAAAACAGTTGTGCCTTGACAGGCTTTTCCCCCAAAGAGGGAGAATATTTGGGGTTTCCTGTGAAGATCTTTTTCGAATAGTTCAGTTAGAAATCAACAAAAGAAAAATTTTGGTGGTAAGTACGAGTAAAAAAATATATATATTTCTAATTTTTATTTAAGTTTTAAAGAGCGAGAGAGAGAGAGAGAGAGATTTCATTAAATATTTCAGTAGTAGCGTAAATAGAATAGAATCATAATTTATTTAGGGTGTGAGAAAATATCCGTTGTTATATAAGTGTTCAATCCGTGTTTAAGAATCTCGTGATTACTTTACTTTTACTGAATCTCTTAATTGCTTTTCAGGGGAAAAAGTGAGAAATTATAATTAAAAAATTTTGTGTACAAAATTTTAAATATATTTTATCCATAAGGGAGAAAACGAATAACTTGAAAACATGTAATGATATGAAATAGTGCAGTGTTCTGAAGGAACAAGGTAAGCCGAACCGTCGAGAAAGCTTCATTACATCAAGAAAAAACTTTACAAAATGAACAAACTTCTTCAACGGTTTCCTTCCTTTTTTTTATGTATTTACATTGCATTGGGCAGCAAATCATATCGAATTAATGTACGTATATACCAGAAGAAGTTTGGAAGCAACAGCATCTAATCTTCATTGGTAAGAATTTAGGGCCCTGAATAAATAAAAGATTCGAGGCACTGGTAGAGCCAATGAGGTTGAGAACGGTGCCTATATACAAGGCGCTGTATCGTTGATTGGTTTTGCAAAATCAAAACAGTAGCATTTATTTTTTCTTTTCAACTAATCCGTTTATGCATAAAAAAATATATGTATTTTCAGAAAAACTTTTTCACAAGTTAATAAAAATAAAACAAGTAATGTAAAAAGATATTTTAAGTCAATTCCTATTTAGAGAACATTTTTTATTTTAGTTACTTTTTATTAAATAATTACAATTAATACAAATGTGTATATACTAATATACATATAACAGAATCACAATATTAAAAGGCAAAAAAATTAATTAAATTTAGTTAATGAATTAATAGTTGAAAAACTGTATGAACATAAAGTGTCATCAGCTACAAGTTTAAAAAAGGCATTTAAATTTGAGTGGATAGATATAAAGTATTTTATTAACGATGGAAAATTTGAACATAAGGTATATAAATATATATATAAGAAAAGTGTGAACTAATAGTAAAAATTAAAAAATAAAACAAAATAGAACTTGAGAACTAGTCACTCTAAAGTAATTCATTTCCCTAGCCATTATAACTATCAAAATTGAATTAGCTAAAAAAATTATAATTATACTACGATATTATCAACGACTTTTTTATAAAACATGAAGAAAATTAAACAAAGCACACATAATATAACTTAATTCTAATAAGTTATGATATGTGGGGCTTTGTAAGCATAATAAAGTAATTGCTTTATTAACGATTTTTTAGGGATAAATAATTTATCAAAATTGTATGTATTCCTTGCTATACCGATTTACGGACTTTAATATAGTCGATTCTCGATAGTTCGAAGTTGGAGGGACCAATGAAAAACTTCGAATTATCAAGAGGGTAGAAAAAAAACTCCCAAAATACACGAAGAGAAATTTTTCTCTAACACATTTAAATTTGAAACTATGTAATAAAACAACAATTGTACATATGTGTGAAATTATTTTAAAGTATTTTTAAAAAGTACATACTATACAGTATAAATATTATACAGAAGTTAAAATCCTGCATTGAAAGAATACTTTTATGTATTAAAAACAATTATTAAAAGAATACATACTGTACATAATTAAGCCTTTTTGAAGAAAATATCTATTATCCTTAAAAACCTGTTAAATCTGTTGTCGGTTCCCTCAGACACTGTCACCAACACTATTGGTTCTTCAAGGCATTGGGTCCAGTCCAGCCTATGCCCTATTTGGTTCCACATGCCATAAGTCACACAGATGAGTCATAAATCGTCATGCCACTACGACGCAAAATACACAATCCTACTCTTCACAATAACTACTTCTTCACAATAGTAGACCATCCTTTCTGAACACATGTGTAGCAAGGTCCCGTATTAAATAAAAGATATGGATGACTGACAACAAGTTCGGCTGATCCATTCTCCACTTGAAGAAGGAAATCAATTGAAGTTTCTTTTTGTTTGAGGAACCGGGGAAACACAAAGAAGGGACGGAAGACAGATGGTCATCAAAGGAGCTACGTTACAAGGGAGACACGAAGAGATAATACAACACAAAACATATAAGCTCCAGCCTGTTTGCTACAGGACTCTACATAATAGTGAGTGTTCAAATTGTCGAAAGCTATATAAGATTATCTAGCCAGCAGCACATTACACTTCGAAATATTGAGTATACCAAAACGTAATGTTTTAGTTCGAAATATCAAGAGTTTTTCTTGGTGCAGAGCATATACTTCGAATTAGTGAGAGGTATGTATTATATCGAAAGTTTGAATTAACAAGAGTCGATTGTGCATAGCAAAATGGAATAAAATGTCATATTATTATTCAAATTCGTTCCAAGATCCCTCACATTAACTTTGCACTGAACTTCGCCTTTAGTCAGGCCACCTTCGATCACTGTAGCCTTATTTTGGTTCTTATTTGAATCTTCAAAACTAGTTTGCACGAGCATAAAAGGAAAAATTATTCGCTTTAAAAACTAATTCACTTTCTCGACAGAAAGAAATTTATCTTCAAGTGAATTTATATTTAAACTAGTTTTGATAGATATTGCTGAATTTGAATACAAACGTATGATATCCAAAAATTATTCACCAGAATGAAAATAAGAAGTTTTAGGAAATACTCACAATCAATCGAATATATACTACACGCGTTACGTTTTAAAGCCTAAAAAATGCATCATATATGGCGGCTGGGAGGCGTAGCTAGTCAGGCGCTGGCCTTGTAAGCCTAAGTTTGAGGCTTACAAGGCCCAGGTCGGTGGATTTTCATGGTGCTGAAATTCGACAGCATTCATGTCGTATGATTATGAGGCATTTTAAAGATCCTATAGTGCCTGTTTGGCTTGGGTGGTGTCGGCAAAATTAAATTTCTGGTACAGATTCGCATCGCAATAACTCAGGTGCCTCCCTCTCAGGAGAAAAGTGGGCTTTTATGGGTACCCCATATATGGTGCCCCACTAAAAAGTGATACCAGCTCTCGGGAAATGTAATAGGTCTGCCATGGCTCTTTCCAATTCATTGCCCCATTTGAAAGAAAAAAATGTTTGGCTTGGGTGGTGTAGAGGCAAAATTAAATTTCTGGTACAGATTCGCCTCACCATAGCTCAGGTGCCTCCCTCTGAGGAGAAAAATGGGCGTCAAAATTACATTGTGGCAATTGGTATCTACCTATATGGTGCCACACTAAAAAGTGACACCTGAAAAACTTTTTGGTTAAAAGTTATCACAGTATTCTATGGAAAATAATAAAATGTATCAGAAAAGTTTATTAATCAAAAAAATTAAAAAGGTACCTTACCAACTCCCGATTGAAATCTCTTAAAGAAACAATTCTCTTAAAACCCAAATTTTTGGGGGGAGGGGAGGAATAAGCGATATTGATGCAGATATCTGTGAAGAGGATAAAAATGCCATGCCCCTCAACAAATGTATGCAAACGAAAATTAATTGCAAAAAAGAGCGAGAAAAGAACTCATCTATGGCGATCCCCAAGAAAATTTGGTATTAAAAATAAAGCTATATATATTTCATTCTTATGTAGGCTTCCATCAAAATTATTGAAACAGAAAAGAAAACTCACATGGCAAGTACTTACCTTTGCAGTTGCAGTGACTCAAGTAACGCCCAAACCGCACAATCGTGCGGGTAACGAAATCCTGAGTTCTACAAGCGACATTAATAGAGTATATTTAATATTTTTACTATTTTACAATTATTTAATAATTGTTACTTCCAAGGAAATATAAAATAGGAGGAAGGAAATAATACTTCCTAAGGAATCATTCACCGTCATAAAGAAAATTAAATTTAATGGTGATTATTTGCCATGAAAAGATGAGAAGCATGTTGCAATGCACAAGGGGACATCACATTCTAAACACAAGTAGCAGGACCTCTTTTCTTGTCCCTTTCTGTTGCATTTCCTACATCGTCTGTAGTTGGAAACCATCCACACCATAGCACATGATTTCTTACACTGGCAAAGCGCCACATCATCCGGAGCTACACACTTCTTTGCTTGGAAGCTAGCAGGAAGTCCTTTTCTTTTTCTTGCAGAATTTATAACTTTTATCTGACGAGCTAATATTATTCGGAATGTTATCTGGTCTAAACTTCTGTTTATTTAGTTCACTAGCCACAGTATGAAACTATTTAAGATGGCAGGGTCAGTAATAAAATAAGAGATTAGTATGGGAATTAGTTTTTTCATCGTTATAATGGCAAGGCCAAATATACTAATGGGTTTTCCGCTTCCCACAAATGTATTTTGTAAGATCGTGTAGATGGGAATTAATCTTCCCAAGGCCCACGAAAGTGTTAAAAAAAGTGTAATGATTGCCTATCCGTAGAAACTATTAGAAGATAAATATTCGAAAGGCGAGTCCCTCTTCTTTTACGACATCATGTAGTGAATTTTCAAATGGACCTGGTATGCCTTTTTTGCTTATCTTATGCTCTTTTCTAATTTATCGTTTGTAGAGGACTTGGAATCATTGTCGTAGTATTTCCTGAGAATATTTGATCTTAAATGATTTCATGATTACGATCTATTTAAAATTTTCTAGTATGTTCAATAATGTTATCATTTAAAAAGCTAGCACACCTTTTAAAAAGGTTGTATGAAGGTACGATTTCTTGATAATTGCCAGAAAAATCACACGATATTTTTCACTACAACTGAATAACAAAGAAAATTAGAGATACTTGGATGCCCAGGCGTCAACAAAGAAATATGTCTCGCTATTTCATTCCATAAATCCTTCTTTTATTCATGTAACCAGCCATGGCAAGCCTAATAGCCTAAATGTTTTACTCGCAATGTTCCTTAAATACTCTAAATTGTCGCTGAACTAAACGTGGAGCTCAAATTCAGACAGAAGAATTTTTAAATTTTTATAAAAATTTCCAATGTTGTAATTCATGTGTATCTGTTTATAACATATACATAGCACACATTCTAAAAATTTCAAAATATTTCATAGATATTTAATTATTCCTTTTAACATGTGCAAATGGATAGCTCATTTAGCATTACAGTATAGTAAAAAAATTGCGCAAAACATATTTTACGTCAAAAAAAAAAATCGGATGAAAAGGAGTATATAACAGCGAAGCTAAAATATAATGTAATGTTGGAGTGCTTTTATTTCTGAAAAAATATTCCAAATTCTAATTCTTTAACACAAAATAAAATCCGAAGACAGCGAACATCTCTAGCGAAGACAGCTTTAATATCATTAGGTGGTAGAGCTATGACCGGGGGCGTACATCATACCCATTTGTGAACTGGCTGCTGGGTATTTGGACTCTAAATCAGCATTTGGATCACAGGACAAAATGTACTGTAACTTTTTGTTCAAATTCCAAATTATTCATATTCTGAGTATTCGAATTCCGAGAAGAATTTTAATTGAAGGTGAAAAATGCTGCTGTCTTTATCGCAGTATCGTAATGGATAATATTAGAGCCCCCCCCCCCTGCAAAGTCAGGTTTTTGGCCTCAATTCGCACATGGTGTCAGTCAGGCTTTAGCCCCCCCCCTCATGTGGGGGTGTACGGGGGTTCATGCAGGGGTATACGTTTCTCACCACATCTTTATTGAATTATCTATTTTAAGTAGGTATTTCTCAAAAGGAAAGTATAACACACAATCAATACTAAAACAATTTCTCGATTTTATTACTATCATTTCTTTTATTTGTCTTCCCTATCGAATTAAAAAGCATTGGGTGTTAATAGGTCTTTAATCCAAAGTTGGACTACAAGTATCAGTAATTTCAAACGTGTTTAATTTTCATAACTTACAATATAGAAGACGATTTCTTAGATAATACCTTCCCTAAAGTTTAACATAATTTATATTAGTTGTATATTCACCAGCATCGCTCTTGAGTTATAAAATTGAAAAGCAAGGAAACCTGAGGTGCGGTATCAAATACAATCGTTTCATCTCATCCAAAAATCGCCGATATAAAAAATTTCTCTTCGAAATTGTTTCGGCGATACTATTAGAGAATACATTTGTTTCTGTTCTGTTATAGATCTATATCAAGAGTGGCCAACCCACTGCATACGTGCCACAGTGTGACACAGTAGAGTTTTAACAGTGTCACGGAAAAAAATTACTAAATAAATAAAAATAAAAATTTTATTTTTACAACTTTTTTGATATGCTGTTATCTCAGACAAAAAAACCTCAGAATTTATTTTAAACATACTTAATTGAATTACTATATAAAATTATTCTATAGAAAAGGCTTCTTCATTGTCGTGTGAGCTAACTTTCTAAAGCTTTTTTCACTTGCGATGTTTTGGAATTTGAGGGAGCATGTGTGTGTGTGTGGTTTTTTTTTTTAACATCTGGAGTAAAACAATGAACTGACCAATGAGTGTTTGTTACTCAAAAATGAAGATTGGGTATGGGATTTAGCTATCTTTACCGATATTATGGGGCATTTAAATAATTTAAATTTAAGATTACCAGGAAAAGATTGTATTTTCGAACCCTAATTGTTCAAATAACTCTTTTTGTGAACAAACTTTTGCTTTTTTTTGCCTCGATTTCGAGGGGGGCGGGGAATATTAACATATTTCACTTTAATGCTGGAACTACCTGCCAAAGTTAACAGTGCTCCAAGTTATGATAATTTCAAAAATTAATATCCATTTTGGCGGGATTCATTCAGTGCTAGGTTTCATGATTTTCTTGAAAAAAAATATGCTGATCTTTTTTTATAAATCCTTTTTTAATTTCTTTGCATCGCGTTAATTGTTTCTTACCTGAAATCCAAATCGAAGTTTGACCTAAAACACCATACTACACAGAAAATCAAATATAAGGAACTTATTTCAACTCTAGGGCGTAGCTACCACCGTATCAATGAAACGGCCACCACACAAGCTCTAGGATTCCTATTATGTGTAAGAATATAATCATAAAATGTCATACGGCCCCAAATTGGGGCCCCAAAGGAATTTTGATACAAGGCTTACACAGAACCAGCTACACCAGTGTTTCAACTGTAAGTGATCCGAATTATACTAAATTTTGAAAATTTGTACCAATTAGAAAATTTCCAGATTTATACTATTTGACTGTCAGATATTGTTATAGGTTTATATTAACATATGCTTGTGAAGAAATTTCTTCTATTACTAACGTAATATATAAAATCAAAATTTAGCTCAAAATTTAGCTCAAAATTTAGCTCAAAATTAACTGACATACACCTACATCAATGTAATTTTTTTTTTTTAACATCTTCAAGAACTACTCCTAATATAGATAGATGACTTGATTTAAAAACTACAATTTCAAAAGCCGCATTAAAAAAGTATTAACTGTTTTGATAACTATTTAGAACTAAATATTTTTCATGTTACTCTTTTTTTATTTTATACCTAACCTAAAAGATTGAGCCTGTATAAAGTTTATTAGTTTATTAACAATAAAACCTCTAAGTTTGTACTTTTGCCTTATATATTGTATTATTTTTAAATTTCAACTAGTTAGACTTGCATTTAAAAACGCGCTGTTTGCGTAAGAATCCCCTAATAAGCCTATGAATAATATTTTTTTCAACTTTTCATACTTTTTTGTTTGTTCGAAAAGTAAGAAGTGGCACGCATGATTATTTTTCATTAGATAGTGGCACTCTTCCCAAGAAGGTTGCCCCCCTTCCCCGCTAATTTATATATTCAATAATGTAGCTAGTGTTCCTCCAAAAGAAAAAAAGAAGAAAGAAAGAAAACTAGATTATATAAATTACCGGTATTAGTCTTCTTCCTACCTCCCTTCAAATTTTTGTCTAAATTATAATTGTTGTATATAATTTTTATACGTTTGGGATTTTATGATTTCATCAGGTTGTGTTGCTCATTGAATATGACTCAAAAGCTCTGTTGAGGATTTCTTTTTAAAGTGCATTGATAATTTTGTACCTTAAACATTTATATTCTCATTATTCGTGTTGATCTCAAACATTTATATTCAATTTATTTTAAAATAAAATTATTCTTTTGCATATGCATGATTTATTTTTTATATTTTTATAATGTGCATTATTTATTTCATCTGAATTCGTTTCTGTAATATCAAACAAAAAAATCCAGTAAAAACAATTTTTTTAATATTTTTACTAATAAAATTATGTATAAAATGTACATGCATTTCATCTCTCTCATAACATATTTTAACTTTAAAAAACATTTTTATTTAATACATTTTTAATCCTTAAGAAAAGTTTAAAATTTAATTACAGTCAAACTTTGTTCATTATATTTTGTATACATTAATTCGTACTAAATATAAAGTATAAGATACTAATTTTAAATATTCAATTTCAAAATAAAATTTAAAAACACAAAGTATGTATAAGAAGTGTAATAAATAATTCCTAAGCATTTTTCTGAAATGAGCAGCTAAAAATAGTGATATTTTAAATAGCTTTTCCTTAAACGATAGTTTTAAGATATATGACATACTTTTGGAAGCTTAAACTTATAAAACTATGAATTGTATTCCAAAAAGGGATTAGGGCACTCTTATAACCAATTACTATCACTTTCTTAAATAAGAGTTGAAATGCAGATTTTTTTATTACGATATTAAATCCTATCCCAGAATTCTATTGCAATAGATTTGATTTTGCTCATCCTTTTTGTTACTTGAGTCTATTATTTTAATAAAAATAATAGTCTATCCACTTTCCAATATTTTTGATAAAATCCTCTAAATCAAGTAAATATTCTCGAAAAATTTACTTTTTTTGTGTATTTTACAAAAAAAAAAATGTTATTAAAAATTTTACTTAAATGTTGCATTAACATTTGACAGCTTGAAGATGGTTGGGAAATCTTGAAAAGAAAAGAGATTCCTCAAGAAATAGAGACTCTGAATCTTTAATAAAGAAGAAATTTTTAATAAGGAAGATACAGAATCGAACTCTAAGACAAAACCAACTCAAAATAATAATAGTGATGAAAAAGAAATTTAATATTAATATCGATTAAATATAATTAATTGCAGAAAATGACTTTAAAAAACAAAACAAATGTTACAAACATCTTCTCTCTCATAGTTTTGTTTTCTCTTTAATACTACTTCAAACAAAATAAATTGTATTTGTAAAAGGGATTATTATATATTTTTGTCTTACTGCGATATTTGAATTTACATATATTTATATATATCAAATTAGTAGTTAAATTTTGTGTGTGTGTTCATTAATCATTTTCCTGTAAAATAATTTAATTATTTCATATCATTATGTTGAATTATTTTGCAGGGTTGTTTTTCTACTCAAATGAGACAAAATTTGAGTACAATGTTTTGCCTTTTAATATGGTTATTTATCTCAGTATTATTGCTCTCATAGCATTGTTCATAATTTTCGTAATTTCCTGCAATTTTCTAATTGGTGGTATCAGAGTTGTTCGTGCAAACCCTACAGAATTTGAAATGGAAGCTCATGAAGATTAAATTTTAAATTCTCTGGCAATAGTTGATTCAAACAATTCCTCAAAAAATGTGGCTGGAGTTATTTCAAAGTTAAAATACAAATAGGTTATATGCAAATTTACCAATGTAAAGGCATATAGTATAAAGAAATTTTGCAAATTTTTACCTTTTAATATAATATAAAATAGCTTTTACATAGAGATTTATTTTAATGTATTATTTGAATTTTAGCTATCTCCTTTTTTTGTACAAATATATAATATTATTATAACATTTATCTATTATTGTAGTTTGTTTAGAATGAAAATCCTGATTTAGAATATTTTAGTAGCAATTTTAATAGTTGGCAGCAAAACGTCTTTTGTGTTGCTTTTGAAAAGAGTGTGAGACAAAATCTTGAAATGAAGACAATATATGTTGGTTTTTTTGCATTAACTGTAATTATTTCCGTAGTTATTTTTCTTGTATTAAGAAGTCTTTTTAAAATTTTTAAACGTGTATTTCCTGCACATACTGACATAACTGAGTTAAATTACTAATGTAATTAATTTTTCTAATTTTTTCTTAAAAGATAATTACGTAATTTATTTTCAGAATTCAATGGTAGCACTAATACGTTGAGTTAAAAAGAACCAATGACTTTTAAAACAATTAAAAAATATCAGTTTTAATCCACAACATTTAGCAATATAATCAAAATTGTATTTACCTTTGTTATTCACTTCTTTTCCCAAGCATCAAATGAACTCTTCACATTGCCTCAACGAATGAAAATAGTCTTTTAGTCTTCGATTAGAAAACTTTAATTACAATTTCCAAGACAAAATCCAACAGTAGAAGTATTTTATTTCACAAATTCTGTTTTATAAATCAGTTGCGGAAACAGTTATCAGTTAGACCGTAATAGCAAACGATTTTTTTATATCTATATATATAAAGGAGAAAAGCGACTCACTGACTGACTGACTGACTGACTAATCACGAAATCTCTGGAACTATTCAACCTACAGACTTGAAATTTGGTAGACATGTTCCTTTGATAGAGTAGACATCAGCTAAGAAAGGATTTTCCGAAATTCGAAACGCAAGGGGCGTTACGGGGGGTTAAGGGATTTAATAATAATTGTTTCCATGTTTAAACTACTTGATGCACAATCTTGAAATTGGGTAAGCGGATTCCTTTCAGAGAGTAGAGATCCGCTACAAAATGAGTTTGCTGAAAATCGACCCCCAAGTGGCGTTGCAGGGGCTTAGGGGGCGTTATAGATAATTATTTCTATTTTTAAACTATTTGACGCACTGTCTTTAAATTTGATATATAGATTCCTTTCGTAGAATAATGATCAGTTACAAAACGGGTTTTGTGAAAAAAGATTTCTAAGTGGCGTTGCGGGGGATTAAGGAGCGTAATAGATAAATATATCCGTTTTTAAACTACTTCACCTACCTGCTTGAAAATTGGTAGGTAAGTTTCTTTCCTAGAGTAAATATCCGCTACAAAATGGGTTTTGGGAAAATTGACCCCCAAGGGGTGTTGCGGGGGGTTTAAGGGGCGTTATAATTCCTATTTTTAAGTTATTAGACGTACAGTCTTGAAATTTAGTAAGCAGATTCCTCTCATAGGGTAGAGATACGCTAAAAATGGGTTTCGTGAAAATTGCCCCCAAGTGGCGTTGAGGGGACTTAAGGGGCGTTATAGATAATTATTTCCATTTTTAAACTATTAGACGCACAGTCTTTATATTTGAAAAAGATATTTCTTTCATAGAGTAGAGATCAGCTATAAGAAGGTTTTGCGAAAACAGACCTCTAAGTGGCGTTGCAGGGGAATAAGTGGCGTAAGAGATAAATATTTTCGTTTTTAAACTATTTGACCTACCTGCTTGAAAATTGGTAGGAATGTTTCTTTCATGGAGTAAATATCCGCTACAAAACGGGTTTGGAGAAAATTGACCCCCAAGGGGTGTTTAAGGGCAGTTATAAATAATTATTTCTTTTTTAAACTATTAGACTAACAGTCTTGAAATTTGGTTAGCAGATTCCTCTCATAGGATAGAAATACACTACAAAATGTGTTTTGTGAAAATTGACCCCTAGGTGGTGTTGCGGGGGTTCAAGAAGCGTCATTGATAATTTTTTTGCATTTTTAATTAATTGGACGCACAGTCTTCAAATTTTGCTAAGCAGATTCCTTTCATAGAGTGCAATTCCCCTACAAAATGGGTTTGGTGAAAACAGACCCAGAAGTGGCGTTGCGGGGCTCCAGTGGCGTTATAGATAACTATCCCCATTTTTAAACTATCAGACGTACAGTCTTGAAATTTGATAAGCATATTCCTTTCGTAAAGTAGAGAACCGCTACAAAATGGGTTTCGCGAATATCAACTATCAAGTTTAATTTCGGGAGATTAAGAGGCGTAATCGATAAATATTTCCATTTTTAAACTATTTGATCATCCTGCTTGAAAATTGGTAGGCATGTTCCTTTCATGGAATTGAGTTCCTCTAACAAAGAGTAAAAAGGAAATTGACCCCCAAGAATGGTTGCGAGGGATCAAGAGGAGTTACAGAAAAAAATTCCTGTTTTTAATTGTTAGACCCATATACTTGAAATTTGTTAAGCATGTTTCTTTTGTTGAATAGGGATCCACTAAGAATAAATTTTAAGCAAATCAAGTTCTGGGGGTTTGCAGGGGGTTACTGGGACGTATTCACAAAAAAAATTACTTTTTTCGAGCTACAAGGACTTTAATAATGAAATTTGGTTTGCATTTTTCTTTTGTTGAATTGAAATCCGCTAAGAGCGGTAATTTTGGAAAACGGCTCTCAACGGGATTACGGGGATATTTATAATAAAACTTTTGCTTTTTTCTGTTAGATTTAGACTCTAAATTTGGCTTGCATGTTCAATTTACGGAGTAGAGATCCACCGAAAATTGGTTTTGCGGGAATCCACTTGGTTTTTGAGTTACGAAAGAGCAAACATCATTCTATATTTCAATTTTAGAGATTTTTAGAAAATACAAATTAGATGAGTTCTGCCCTTTTTTTTTATCAACAGGTGACAGTTACAGGTATAAGTATATTTTTCAATTCAATCGAATTCTTAATGCTAGGACTTAGATATCAATAGTTTATACATATATATAAGCAGTAAAAATTTATAAAACATCATGAAATACCCAGCGAAGCGGGCGGGTAACAGCTAGTATATATATATATATATATATATATATATATATATATATATATATATATATATATAGGGCCACATAGTTGCCTTGTTCCTAGGTACAATTGCAATTAATATTCATTGTTATTATTTTATTTAAAAAAGATTTTATAATAAAAAGAGGAAAATTGCCTTAATTATCTGAACCATTTTGATTTAGTCAAGATTATTGGATGTTATTTAAATGAGTGGAGTGTATATTTTGCTCTTAAACTTTGAATATGCTTGATTTAAAAAAATGTTTGCTACCATTGTTGTTATTATTCAGGATTATTATTTTGTTTTTACAAACATAAGAATTCATTTAATTAAAAAACCCGATTTTTTATAGTTATAAAAATAGTAGCATAATTCTAAATAATTTCTAATAGGCATAATTCTCGAAGTAAATCCAACAGAGGGGGCCGAAAACCAGAAAGTTGTAGTATCTTGACTGATACTCTAGAAAACGAAGAAATAAAAAAAAACATGCGATTATATATATATATATATATATATATATATATATATATATATAATAATCACACAAAAAAAACTTGTAAAAAAACCTTAGTTTGTGAAATTGAAGCAGCTTCATTATAAGAATTATCATATATTTAAGATTCTCATTCCACTGATGACGCAAATTTTACCGTGGCTGATGTAAGGGATTCTATTGAAAAGGGGGGGGGGTATTTAACAAAAATGCAAGGCAAAAGAACTGAACAGTTTTATGTGGCAGAAATAATAAATGTTAAAAAAGAACTCTCATTGTTAAACACTCACGTGCACATAAGTTTCTTTATGATAAAGAAGAAACTAATAAAATTGACAACAAAAATATTATGTTGAAATTGCACCAACCACATTCTGTTTGTGCTTCAGAGCAATAATGTATGTAGCTCACTTTTGGAACCAGTTTTCTAAACTATACTTTGAATGAAAATATGTGTAATTCATAAATAATTTGGAGCATCGCAACTTAAATAGTTACATGATCAAACAATGTATTAGCTGATATTGTTTCTTTTATTAAATTCATGTGTGTATGCTTGTTTTCTATTGATTACAGTGTGAAACCTAACTTCCAGGGAAAGGCCCTAGGTACAGCAGCTGTTGCCCCTAGGTACAGTGATATCATTCTAACTAAGGCCATTTGTGAAAAATTTTTAAAACCTTCTATTTCACAGAATATATTATTTTAAGTACTTATTTCAGCGCTAATTGGATGTTAGTTAATATAATGATGACTGGATATCAGTTACACTTTTTTGAAGAGGCCAGTGGCTCTGTTTTAGCGCATTGAAAAAAAGTGGCCCTAGGTACACAGGTTTACCTTATTCACAAATAGCTTGCATAGAAAAACAAATTTTGTTGTATATAATAATGTGCAGTTGTATATTTTAATAGAAAATACTTCAAATATTTGTTTCACCTTATACATTTACATAAAAGTTTTAAATAGTTATCTTTTATACACAAAAAGAATTAACAGCTGCCAGACTTACTATTTGATGTAGAACATAGATCTTAATGTTTTTAGAAATTAAATTATAGAATATTTAGAAAGGTTAAAACTTACTAATGGTGATAATTTATATTTTCAACAAATAATTTAAAATATATTATGCATACAAGAAGCTGTAGAATTAATGGAAAACTATATCTGTACAAAAACCCTTGGGAGGCTACAAATAAATAGGTTTTTTTAGAAAAATACGATGCACTGGAAAACATATGTTTAATAAAATATTATTTTATATGTTCCTTCAAAACTTAAACTACAAAAAAAACCTTCAATCATCGGTTAAATTACAAAATAACTTGATATTTATAATTTATCTTCAGAACTTAATAAAATTACAAGACAATCACGAAGCAAAACTTGATTTTCAGATTGCGATCACAATAAATTCAAAACAAATCAATTTATCGAAATAAATAGGCATCAGAAAAAGGAGCAAAATGTGAAGAAAAGGATTTCAAAAATAATTACAAATATATGTCAATTAAATGACTTAAGAGATAATCACGCATTCAGCCCTGGCGAACACATATACCGCGTAAACAAAGTCATAATGAAAATATAAACATTGTGACTAGCAGAGCGCATGCGCGGAAACGTATTTTGTCGCCAAGCTGCAAGTGTGTGCCAACATTACCAAGGGTTCTCAAAACATGATTATGTCGAAAGTCACCCCTGGGATTAAAATAACTAATCCCGGAATTTAATATTTGTCTGAATTATATTTTGAAATTTATTTGAGTATTGGGAATCTGGTATTACATTTAATGTATCTTAATTGCTTCTTTTGTTCTGTATACGTTTAATGTAAGTTTTCTTACGTGTTAAACCTTGAAGGGTTCTAGGTGGACATGCTTGTTAAACCGTGAAATTTGATATGTTTTCTCTTATTTTCTTCTGTAATTTTCTCCCCATCACGAGTGGGGTCAGAAAACGGACATTTCTCCCACCCTCAGGATATCCGGTGTCAGCTAACTTGGACAGAGGCAATTAAAATTTTTTGAAGATTTCTAGTTTTCACCGGGGTTTTCACAGCCCCGGGATCCCAGTTTTTTTTCCAATCATGAAATCCTAGGATTAAAATAACTAATTCCGGGATTTAATTTTTTTCTAAATTATATTTAAAAAAATTTTCTCATAAAAATTTTCTAAGAATTTAATTTTTCAAAAATTTATATTTTGTTTTTGAAATATGTGAGTAGATTTTTTTGTTGCAATTAAAAGTGCTATAGATAATAAAAAATATATATATATATGCACAGCTCTCATTTCTCGAATGGAAAAACGTCGCACAGATCTAAGTGGCTCACTGCAATGCTTACACAATAACGTAAGCAACATCTCAAGAATTGATTATGTCACAGTTCCTTCTTCAATTAAATGCTGTTAATTAATAGTGGACCTGCTTGGAAGACTTGAGACACTTCAAATCCCATTGCATTACTAACTGCTCATGCAACTGAATCTTCAATTTCAAATGAGGTAACCATTGAAATTGATTCATGTTCTGATTCAATAACTATATCAATTTATATATAAAAACCATTAAGTGTAGAAAAAAAACTAAATAAAGTTATCGAAGAAGTATATGCACCAATACAGTCCATTAGATTTGAGACACTGTCATCAATAATTCAAAAAGAAATGTCTTTTTTAAAAAAAAAAAGTGGAGGAAGACGTGGTGAGTATATACCTGAAAAGAACATATACATATAATGAGGATATCATCTACTAGTAAAGAATCCAAACGTGCATTTTCTTCTGCAGGACAATTTGTAACAAAAATAAGAAGCCGTTTCAATGATAAAACTCTGGAGGAGCTATGTCTTTATAAGCTTATTTACAGAAACACAAGAAATGAATTAAAGTTTTTTTTTTAAATTTCATTATGTACTATTTTTATTTGTTTTTTACGATGAATTAATTTTCTTATTTGTTTCATTAAAATAATATTTAATCATTTTTTAATTCTATTTTCAATTTTATTATGCAATTTCAATTATGCTAATATGTAAGTTTTTTTAATAAATAGTGTAATCCTGGGATCAACCCCGGGATTTGGATAATCTAATCCCGAAATCCCGGGATTGCAAACCCTAAGACCTAGCACCGCGGAGATTGCTTGCATCACAATTATTTTTTCGCTTGTTAGTTTGTCGTTATTCAGTGAAAAATTGAGTGTTTCATTTTCATTAGGAAATGTTTGGCTTTTAGAGACATGATTCAATTGCTATTTTTGTATTAAGGATGTTTTCCAGTTCAACAAATCCGTTTCATATCTTTTAATTACAAAGAGTTCGCTTTTGCAACCAAATTTTTAAAAAATCTAAGCTTTTGTGATACGGCATAGTTTTCTTTCAAATACACCGAAATTTTCAGAGGAAACTTGGGGGTTTTCTGTCACAAATATAGCTTCATAAAAATTTGGTCAACTTTAGGATTTTGAATTGAAAGTGGGGCTAAACTTTAAGTTACTTGAATTTTTGTTAGAAAACATGATTTAAAATAAACATCAATAGATTGAGAATAAAAAAAATAATAAATTTAAAACAAAAGAAGATTTTTCAGATTGCGATAGTTATATGTATATATATATATATATATATAATATTAATTAACAAATCAACTGAGTAGTATTTATAAAAATTTCTTTTTCAAAAAGTTTTTTGAGAAGAAGGGTAATTTTCTTTCAGTTTAGGTTTTTAATATCTTCATTTATTTAAAAATTAAGATATCAAAAGCAATGCAATTTCCTTAAATGTTTTATTATTCCTTGAAAAACAATCAAAATAAGAGGAATCGAGGTTATGATCTGATGCCTTTCGCGTATTGAAATAGTTAAAACAAGTGATATACATTTAAAATCCTACAAAATTATTCAAATTATAAAATCATTCTAAAAAAATAACATATGAACCTCCATTAAATACCTGCAGAAAGGTATAAACCCGCAAATTCCCTTGATAACATTAAATATTTATACTAGAACTAGCTGAAGTACCCGTTCTTCGCACGGGTTAAATTTAAAAAAAATAATAAAACTCAGCTTTATTTGCAACACATGATATATTTTAAAGAGGATTGAGTCATTGAAGGGTAGTGCATTCATAAGTTAAAAATAATTTTTTTTATGAGTGTTCACATTGTAATTTTGCTTAGCAGTAAAGAATTATTTCAGAAAAGCATATATTTGAATGAAAGAGAGAAAATTAACATGCTAAAAAGGTAAATAGGGGAATGAAAATATATAAATAAAAATTATAACAGAAAAGTATTAATCGTAGCATATTTCTGCTATGGGAACTATGAGTAAAATAACATGAAATTTATAAACCAGAAGAAAAAATTAATTATGATAAACCATTTCACTAAAATACTATCATAAATAATATATTAGGAAGCCTTTAACTGGAAAAAATTAAATTAGTATAAACTAAATTTTTTTAAAAATATTTAAAATAGGCTTATATTGTAATAAACTATTATATTAAATTCACTGTAGCATTACATTACATGAGGAATGGATGAGATTCTATTTAACATCTATATTACAATTAATATAAAATTTAGATGCAATACTCACAAAAAAGTGAAAAAATTAAATTAGGACCAAAATAAAAAAATGAGAGGACGTAAACTATTTTTCATTCTGATATTGCAATTAGTTAAAAAGATATTAATTAAAAACCTTAAAACGCCTAATTGTTTTACTCCTGCGGGTTGCTTACTTGGCAGAACTTCCATTCCGTTTCGGCCGAGCGGTGATCCGACGTTTGCCACCATATTAAAATTGCCATCCAAATTTTACTGTTGAAATCAGACAAAAAATAATTACATAATCGGAAAGATCATTTATTTCGCCACGATACGGTATGATTTTTTTTGCAAAATAAAGATATTTTCTATTTTTTACAAATTTTTAAAAAAATGGTTGAAACTCATACGTTTTTATGAAAATTATTTCTAAATTGTTGCGTATGAATTTTTTTTCGTGTTATTAAAACGATATTCTACATTAATTAACTTCAAGCCTTTCACTTTTAGATCCATTTATTTGAAAAATAAAATGATCAAAACTTTTTTTTCTGCGATTTTTTAAAAATTAGTCCAAATTTTTATTCAACATTAAATAACTTCGTCATTTATAAAAATTATTGCACGAAACATTTTTTCCGTGTGTGAAAGAATATTATCCATTATCTGTAAAAAGATTGAAAAATTGCTTAAAAATTACGGATTTTAAAATTTTTTTTGTGATTTTCGTAAAAAACCGTTTTTGCGAGAAATAATTTAAACAGTATTTTTTGTACATTTTTTTTATTTAAAAGTACTTTATTTTTGAAATTAATTTGTGAAGTTTGAAAGCATTAACTTAAAAATTATGCCCTAAAAATAAAAAAAATGTTAAAAAAATACGCGATTTTACAGTTAGCCAAATCTTGGAGTCGAAAAATAATTTTGCGCCAAAGACCTTTGAACTGTTTAACCGTTGACTGCATCTAACTCAAGGGTTACACTAAAAAGTTCTGCCTTAAACAGGGGGAAATCAGTAAATTTGGCGAGTAAAAAAAAAATGCGAGTGAAAAAGTTATTTTTGCTTCAATTTTCGTCATATTTTCTATAGATAATTTTCAAAATTAAATCATTATAAATGTTAGATTAAGATGACAAAATGTATTCAATACATTTCTGAGACTCATTTAAAATATTTCTCAGTATCAAAATTTGTGTTCTCTTTCATAAAACGTATAGTTTCCTTTAAAATAATGCCTAATGTATAAATCTTATTTTGACATATAATTTCATAATAAAAACGCAAAATTTGCCCATTTCGAAATTTTTTTTTTTGAATTATTGAGTTAAATAAGCATAATTTCCTTAGAAAAAAATAAAAGTTATGTTCAAATAAAAAATTCTTCATTATTAATTGCGTGTCATTAATGTATCAAAAATCACTAAATTGGCATGTCACAATTAATAGTTAAATGAATATTTGTAGTCAATATTAGTATAAAATAATTAATTAATTTTCTTTTGTATTTTATGATTTCTTTTAAAATGAATAAATATAGATGAATTTAAATGAAAATGATTCTTAAAAAGTTCATTGATCATTTAGAATCAGTGATTAAAAAAATAAAATGCCGAAAACTATCTTTTTTTTTAAGAATTTAAAGAAAAAAACTTTTTTTTTACAGAACAATGACATTTTGCATATTTTATGATTTTTTTTCTAAAATTAATCAAAATCGGTGCGTTTAAATAGAAAGGATTTTTAAAACTTTTAGAATCAGTGATTTAAAAATTAAAAAGCCAAAAACTTTTTGAACAAATTTTAACAAAACACTCAAAATACTTAAAACCATCATTTAATAATTTATTCTTTTATAAAGATAATTGCATGAAAAATTTTTCCCGTGTGTCGAACATTTCAAAATATCCTCACAATTTTTCTTCAAGATTTTTAATAGTAGTAAAATTTTGTAATTTGAAAAATTTCTACTTTTCTGTCTTTTTTTCAACATACAACTATTTTTAAAAAGGCTACAGTTTCGTTTCCGGGGACTAAAAAATCGCAACGAAAGAATTGAAAAGTGAGTGAGTGATTTATAAATTCGCACTGTTTGCCTCTTCGAGGGTTTTTAGCGACGGACCTCGAAATTTTCAATCATGGTCAAGTGACGAGGACGATACCTAAGCTTTTACCCACCTCTCCTAAGTATCACACCACACCAATGCAAGAACAAATTTCGAAAAAGGGAGTTTTAATGTCATAGTTAAAGAAAAATCACTCACATTGCGCATACACACACATAAGTGCTATCGTTCTGAGAGAAACAGGAAATTCTCCCATGGGGATTAAGTTATTCACTGGTAAAAGCCCGTGAAACGCCGGGCTAAGCGGAGAGGAAAGAAACAAAGAAGTAAAAGTAATTTCGAGAAATAATATTGGAAGTGCTGATTTTGTGAAGAGAAGGGAAAATGTTAAACGAGAAAGCCATGACACGCACTCACGGGCCATACACTCACATCGTACGCGTCACACCCACACAAAAGTTCTGGCGTCAGAAAGAAAGGAGAAACTAACATGGGGATTAAGTTATACCCTCGGTAAAAGCCTGTGCAACGCCAGGCAGGGTCAGCTAGTAAATTTATATATTTGAAGATTGTCGGAAGCAAAATTAAGACATGATGCCATGTGACAAAAAATCTGATCAACATTGATCAGCATCTGATCTGTTTTCCTACAATGCTGCAAACCTGATTTTTGCTGATGAAGGAAGAAAAGCAATAATCTTTTCTTTTTTTTTCAAATAAAGAAAATGTCGTAGAAATGTATACATATGTTACACATAAAAACAATGCATATGTATAGAATCTTTACAAATCTCTATATGAAGAACAAATTGTCAGAAGGAAAATTAAACCATGATGCCACACAACAAAAAATTGCATAACTCTGAATTTTAAAGTGAAAAAGAAAATTACTTTGTTGTGCATTCAGTCACATCAATAGTTTCTGTGAAGATCTTCTTGAGTTTAATAAAGTTAGCTATCTTTCCATGAGATCAAAAGATAAGTACGTAGCAGTTACAAAAACTATGAGGCCAAAAAAAGCAATATGCAGAAAATATGCCAAAATCTATTTAATAAAAAAATGACAAAAATTGTAGGTAGTTTTTTCAAATATTGCCAATCGGTTTGTAGCAATTAATTTAATTTAGTACTATTTTTTGTTACACTGCTAGTTCGGATTTCTACTTTATTATAATAAGCGAGATTTAGAAATTGCCTATGAACAAAGAAAAGAAATAAAGTTTTTTCTAAGAAAAAAAAACTTGGTAAGAGATTTTTTAAACATAGGAATAAAAGCAGGCAAGAAGTGAAGGTAATTCCATTATCTAAAAAAATCCGCTGATATTTGTGTTGATGAATGAGTAATTATTATCAGTACTTACGTATTAACGTCACCGCAGACAAATTGACACCTCATGAATCACACCTTTTTCTGCCAAAAACTGACAGATTGGTTTTTCACATATAAAATATGTTAGAATCTTCATAGTTTTGACATTAAGGTGTGATTTTCGTGGCACCAATTTTGCTGCGGTGATACTAATACCTTATAATCTAAAGGTTTACAAATCATTTTTGGGCTTAAAAACTATTTTTTGAGTCCCGGTATCACATAATTAATGTAAACTACAACAATAAGGAACAAAATTATATTTAAGAAAATAAACAATTATAAAACTGTGTGACACTAAAACAGAAATTATAACAATTTAAATTTAAAAATATCCAAAATATAAAAATATTAAGCCCTAACTTGATGAAATTATCATAACCAGCTCAGAACAAACAAAACACTCACAGAAAGTCCTAAACATGAAAAATCCAAACAGAAAGAAAATAAACAAAAATATATATGAAGTAACCTTACATATATAATCGAAATTATGACATTAATTCAAACCAAGAAGCAATCTTAAATATAAAAATAAAGGTCTAATTTTGATGAAACTACCATAAACAGCTCAGAACAAAAAGAACATGTCATAAAATCTCATACGTAAATAAAAATTCGTATTCGTATTCTAACGCATTAGCATCACCAAAGAATAACTGGCACTAAGCAAATCACGCTATTTCCCACCAAAATCGGACTGATTTTTTTTTCATATAAAAAGCACTTAAGAATCTTTTTTGTTCTGATATCAAGGAGCGATTCGCGATGCGCCAATTTGGCTGTAGTGACGCTAATATGTTAGTATCAAAAAATCTACCTTAAATCACGATATTGGTAATTTGATAATCCCAATTTGTTTGAATGGAGTGTCATTTTCTATGGTACTTACATAATATCGCAATCTATTGGTGACATAACATGACGTGAAGCACGTGGTTGCCAATTAAACACGTAGGACACATATGAATTCAAGGTTGCCAATTTGGCGAGTTAATTAAGTTGGTGATTATTGCAATAATACGTCTCAGTACCTTTTATTTTTTTAAAAGCAAGATTTTTTAACTGTTTTGCTACATCGATGAATGATGGAATTTGTCGATAAAGGAAAAAAGCAATAACTTTTTTCGGTACTTAAGTATTTTTGCAAAAATCGGGTGCTTCGTTTCACATAGTGTCCTTAATATGTAGCAATATATATATATATATATATATAATGCATATGTACCCCTTTTTCCTTCTCAAAGAAAGGAAATGTTATAGGAACTCCTTTTTTCTACCAAATGGTCATCTGAAAAATTACATTTTTCTTGGAAATTACAGAAATGGACAAAATACAATTTACAACGTAAAATATAGATTAATTTTTTAACATAAGAATAGAAGCAGTCAAGAAGTGTGGGTAATTTCACTGTCTAAAAAATGCACTTATATTTGTGTTGATGAATAATTTTCAATACTTGCGTATTAGCGTCACCGCAGACAAATTGGCGCTTGACGAATCATGCCATTTTCCGCCAAAATCTGACCGATTGTTTTTTTATAAAAAATGTTAGAATCTTTGTGGTTTTGGTCTCAAGGTGCGACTCATGTGGCACCAATTTTTTTGTGGTGATGCAAAAACATTATCTATGCTTCGGTTTACAAAAAAGCAATTTGTATCAGCCTTTGTATTCTTACGTTTTAGCATCGCCACAGACAAATTGGCTCTAAGCAATTCACGCTATATCCACCAAAATTTGACTGATTTTTTTTCATATAAAAACACGGAAGAATCTTCGTTGTTTTGATATCAAGGGGCGATTCGCGTGGTGCCAATTTGGCTGTGCTGACGCAAATATGAAACCATCATAAATTCCAACTAAAACCACGATATTGGCACTCTGATAATCCCAATTAGTTTGAATGGAATGCCTTTTTCTATCGTACATCACGCTTTCTTGATGCTCAAAGAACAGCGAGCATTAATCATTTGCATAAAATTAAATACAACATTTTATGAAAGCAAATATCTTTAAAAGCTGCCAACACAATAATAAGAGTAGCTTTTTATATATATATAATTCCATTAATCTTGCAAGATGGGTAATTGTTCCATCACGCAATGAAGATGCATTATTGCAAACTACAAAAGTATATAATTAAGACATCAAAATTCAAATGTAAATACATCAATGTTGCCAAAAGGAAAAACGAAACTTATGAAAAACATTTTTATATAATCATTTATTCGAAAAACAAATGTAATTCCAACACAAAGAACTAAAAAAATGAATAAATACAACCATAAATAAATATATTTAATATGCTAAAATCCCCTTAAAAACTGCTCTAAACATTAGTTTTTGCAAAGTTAAGACTTGACACGGCTGATGACGTCATATGTCCATTTAACTGAAAATCAGATAAAAACTAAATTTTAAAAAATTCTAAAGCGAATTTCGAAAAACACTCTTTGAGGTTAATAGCATAACGACCTATAGTTTCTACGTGTCAAGTTTCACACTTCTGGTTTGCTTTATTTGGCCGGAATAGCTGAAACACTCAAACC
The DNA here is from genome assembly GCA_019973975.1 of Trichonephila clavata. Classification (NCBI taxonomy): domain Eukaryota; kingdom Metazoa; phylum Arthropoda; class Arachnida; order Araneae; family Nephilidae; genus Trichonephila; species Trichonephila clavata. The sequence continues at coordinate 79,437 of BMAO01003843.1, read as the reverse complement.
CACACTCTCTTTTATTAGTATAGATGAAGAAATTGTCGCGCTCCGTTCTCGCGCGTTAGATGTTCAACTGAGGTCATTTCTCTTCCGAAACGAGAAGCGGAATCGGACACTTACTGTCCATATTCACAATGAAGTCAGGTATTTTGTCTTTAAAATCAGAGAGTCACGTGCCTCTAGAACTTGCATTAATTTCTAGGGTTTTAGGTTGGGAGAATTAATGAAAAATTGTGCCAATAAGCACCTCGTTGAATTTTTCATTTTTCATTTTTCTTTCTCACTTTCTTTACTTATTTATTTTATAATGAATATTTTTTCCCTTACTAGGACTTCTAAAAGGAGTGGGAAAACTGTTTAATGTGAGAAAGGAAAAAAAGAGAGAAGAAAGTATTAAAAAAAGTAATTCAGAAAAAGAAAAATCAATATTTTTTATTGTGGCAAAAAAATAATACAACTAAAACATAAAATATGCTGTTAAGATTCCTTAATTTCCTTGGTTTTGTATGAGTCGAATTATGCAAATGAAAGGGATAAAGCATATATTCGAGGTAACGAGCATTTTTGGAATGTGCTGGATATGGAGGGATACTGTATGAATTCCTTTTTAATTTCAAATTGTTTTTAATAACGCAATATTTAATGTCTGAATCAATGCCAAGCACTGGCGTAGCTAGTTCTGTGTGAGTGGACCTTGAATCAAAATTACTTCGGGGATGGTAGCCATGTTAATGGAACTGTAGTCACACATGTTGGGCCCCTGTAGATTGGGGGCCATGTATCATTGATATGGCTTATACGGAGTAGCTGCGACCCTGATGTCAAGGTTTATTTAAACCAAGGTTAGTAACCACAATGACTCCAAATAGCACTACTTTAACAATGAACCTACGTCAAATAACCAAGGACATATGATCCATTCTCCAAACTTTCACACCCAGCCAAAGTGAGGACATTGAATCTTGACAGTTTTAACGTGCATTCACCCCATTACACTATTCTTAGCATCAGAACTCGAATCCGCTATTCGACGGAATAGCAAGTGACTTCCTAACTGTGGTATTCTCAATCGCGAGTTAACCTCGAGTTATCCCCGAACCAGAGGTATCTCGCAGATTGGCAAAACATCATTATTCTCAATTACGAATCGCGCCAAATACGCGGATTATTCATCCAAGGGTTACTCGCGGATTTTATCCGCCGATTTCGGAGGGTAACACGCAGATTTCGCCACCAGAGATAAGCGGGCTACCATTTTTGTACCAACTACGCTGCTCGGTTGGAGCTAAAACTGAAAATTTTTTAATATTTTTATATGTAACATTTGTTTTCTGTTCTATATTGTTAAATATTGATAAATGTGTGCGCATATATATAGTGTTTTGAGACAAATACAATCAGATTAATACCAGTAGTATAATTATTTTTGTTAGATGGAATTTGAAAAGGTTCAGTAACATGTTCTGTTTTAGATAAATGTGACTAATGAGGCCTAAGATTCAATTAACAAATTTAATCTTCACAAAAAACTGGATTTTTCATTCTAAGATTTTATAGAAATCATGAATTAAGAATAATTTTTAGACTTTCGAAATTATTTAAATTAATGATTATATACATAATCCACACATTCTATTTTAACCTACCCAAGGGTTGCTGAAAAATTTTAAATTAAAAAGAAAACTAGATTAGGATATTTATACTTGTAATACAATCAAAATATAAATTGAAATTTTAAAATAATACGAGTTTTGAATTCTCATTGTATAACATTTAACAAGCAAAACACATTTTCTGATAATATTACCTTTATTTGTACCATGTGCCCCACTTATTAATAATAAGAACCTTAGCCCTCAAACCACTATTGATAGCCACATTTTCAGGCAGGATCACATCAGAACATTTAAAATGTACAGCACAATGTAACAACAAATAATTCATAATGTCAAAGCTGAAAATAGACATTTGATTTTTGTTAGAAGTATCTATTCCTTGTTAATTTTAATTGGTTATTTATTCAATTTGTCAGCTGGGAAAGGTGCTCAGACCGTTATGTGGATCAATATTTACTTATTATCGATTCTTTTACTCAACATTTCAAAAGCGTGTTAAAAAAAACAGCTGATCGAATGTTTCGCTCCAAGATACAACACAAAATGTAAGCAATTCGTCACGTGATTATCAGTGTCCAATCACAACGACTTTAACATCTTGCCCACGCATAACTCATGGATCCGGTAATCGTCAGTTGGAGAATAAGAAACGAGAATTACCCGAGAGCTACCCGAGAGCGGGGGTTACCCAATCCGTGGGTTACCTTTTCAATTACTCGCGATTGAGAATAACACCGTAAGACTTGTTGAGGAACTGGACCCTTGTGCAAAAGTACGATCCCCATCTGTGACTCTTTTAAGTAGACAGTATATATCCCATTTTGTCAAACACTCGTACATAAGGTAATCGTTAACATATAAATGTGCGTGACTCATTATTTCACAAACCTAGGCACAAAACGTATCTTCTTGAATATCACCTTTTGACTAAATGACTAATGATAGTGTATGGTTGCAGGTCTGGCTCTAGACACGATGACGGATAATTCAATCTTGCCATTGTTGATAGTTAGCATGTACTTCGAAATTTCAATTTTATTAGATTATACCTGGGAAAAATATTTAACATGTAAAATTATTTGGATCATGATCTTATTGAAGTCAAATTGAAAACAAAATGAGACCCCCTCCTCCCCGAGACTGAGTTTCTGGGGCTGAGCACAGTTGGCCTACAGCAGAGAAGGGCATTAAGTCGATCGTGATCGACAGGTGAACCATGAAAGCATTTTGGTGCGACCACATTTACTAAGACCTAAGACACGCACTCCAAAAGAAACATATTTATGGAACACCGATGCCAGCAAGACAGGATAATCCGTTTTTCTCAAATGAGGCGACTGGGTTCACTTAAGAAATAATTCCATAAATGTGTAGACAACACATGTACCTTCATTGGAACTGCAAGATGACACTTAGCACGTTCTCTACCATTGTAGGGGATAATAGACATCACTGCGAAGCCAGCCGTGCAAATGAATTTTTCCCAACACGTAGATTGAAGGGAAAAGTAAATGTTGAGAGAGAGAAGCTCAACATACGCGCTTTTGCACGTGTTTGACTATTGCGAAATCCTCCCATACCCCTGCACGTCCCCGGGATTGAGTTCCGGCTTTGATGTTATGTCAAACGATGTCGAAGTTCTCGGCAGCGAACAAATTAAGCACATAGAGTGAACCACAAAAGTGTCCGTACACTTCCAATTTCTTATAAAATATAATGTTTTCAACTACTAAAACTCCTATATCGGAATTTTAATTTTTTTATGATATCCAAAGCTTGTTTTTAACACACTTTTATAAGTTTCACATGTATGTAACGGAATCTTTGAACTCGATTTTTACCCACTTAAAAAGGTCAGATTAATTCGAAATTTTGCACACTTGTCACGGACTGATGACAATACAATAATTTTGCTCCATTGTCCGTATCAGGACATCAGGAATAACGATATCCAGATTTGGCGACAATCCCATATTGCCATATTTCGTAAGCAGTTCAACGAACGAGTGATCTAGAGGTAGAGCCGCTGCCTGTGGAAATGCTGGTCTCGGGTTCAAAACCTAACGACTGCTACTCGCTATTTATTTAAATTAAATTGACTCTCTGGAATTTTCCAGAGAGTTGCAGCGTATTTCAAATACTTCTAGAATATTCTAGATGTCACTACTGTATTACATATAAGCTGCTTCTCTCAAACTGGGGGTCAGTTCGTTTGGTGTACGATCAAGTAGATCACGCCTGCCTTCTTGTATTCAATAATTTCTCATTGCTCAATTCAACCGTTGTATTGCTAACTGTTCCACTCCAAGAATCTTCGCGGCAATATACCACTTCCAGATTTGGTGACTTATTGCATATTCCATTTCCAGATTTGGCGACTAATTCCATATACCATTTTCAAATTTGGAAATAATTATAGATTTGGCAGTTAAAAGACTAAGGTATAACACCAAAATTGAAAACACGCTTGTGGTTAATAGAATTAAAATACATTATAGTTTCAAAAAGCTAAAGAACACGCTTTTATACTGAATCGAACTAAAAAGCAAAAAAATAATTCTTAAAATCAGAAAAAAATGATTAACGAGAAATTAATGTCATTAGGGTAAAAGCGTGGGGTGCTTGCTCTATATCAATTGTCATAATTTCTTGCTGTTCTATTCCGAAATGCTGAGTTAGTGTAAAAATGTAGTACAAAGCACCCCCGCTTTCACCCTAAAGACATTAATTTTCTCGTTACTCATTTTATTCTTATTTTATTATTATTATTTTTTGTTTGCTTTTTAGTTCAATTCAGTATAAAAGCGTGTTCTTTAGGTTTTTTTAAACTATAATTTATTTTTTGTTTTTTTAGTTCGATCTACAATAAAAGCGCATTTTTTTAGTCTTTTAAACTATTATTTATTCAATTTTGAATTTATCCTTGAGTTTGATATTAGGAGCCGGTATTGAGTGTCTGCTGGAATTAGACTTGTCCTTCAATGGATATAAATTAACCAGTTTGAAGAGTATTTATTCTCTCCATTTACCGGGTCTTGGATGAGTCCAGTATCTTCATATTTCAAAGATTCCGTCTCGATAGATACAGGTCAAACTATTAAAAGTTTCTTAAGAAGAAATATTAAACATCAATCGTATTATCACCTTTTAAAAGCATTGCATCAAGGACTGATAGAAAATTTAATTATAATGTTAATTTGTGGCTGCATGAACTGAAGAGAACTAATTTAACTCTTGATTTCTTTGTTGTCGTTTGGCAACACTTGATCTATTTCAATATTGTTTACTTTTCTGTAGAACATCGTATTACTATGTATCACATATGTTTTAACTAGTAACAAACAACATTAAAGTTGTTTACTCTTTTATGATTTTAAACATCGTTTTAACCAAAAGCAACAATATTTTGAACACACTTCATTCATATTTAATATCTTTCACCAACCCATACCATTTAGCCAAAGTGGTGACTAACGGACTTTAAAAGCGATGTTTCAAAAGTAAACTAATGGAATTATTTTGTGTTGAATTCTGCATCCAATGAGATTACTACTTTGGATATCCCAACACTCTACGTACTAGCGATCATGAATCAGAGTAGCAAAAGTCGAAGTCATGAAAACGTTTCTGCTGAATCATCAAAAATGAATCGCGTAGCAGTTAAGCCGCCTCCGTTTTGGCGAAACAAGCCAAATTTGTGGTTTTTTCAACTGGAAGCGCATTTTGATGTTGCGAATATTACTCAAGACCAAATAAAATATAATATTGTTTTATCAGCTTTAGATGAACACATTCTAGATTTTATTGAGGATATTTTATCCAATCTTCCAACTGAGAATAAATACATTGCTCTTAAATCTACATTATTAAGCCGTTTAACTGATTCCGAAGAAGCGAACCTGAAAAAACTCCTTGGCGATTTACAACTTGGTGATTGCCGCCCTTCTGATCTGTTGCGCCAAATGAAAAGTCTTGCCGGTTCCAAGATTTCAGAGGAATTTCTGAAAACATTATGGTACAAACGGTTGCCGCAACACAAGTTCAGGCTATTCTCTCTGTCAGTAAAGACACTCTAACGAATTTAGCTGAAATGGCGGATAAAATAATGTCTGTGTATAATCCTACAAATATTTCGTCAATTAATAAGCAAGATCAATCTCGCACAATTTCTTGTTCCTGTGAGAATAATTCCCGTTTGAGTTCCATTGAAGCAAGTATTAAATCACTCGCTCAGCAAATCCATAAAATGCACTCGCCAAACTATAACAAACCTAGATATCATAATCGTCCACGAAGTCGTTTTAAGTTTAGAAATTCTTCCCACAGATTGTGCTGGTATCATTATCGTTTTGGAGCCAATGCTCAAAAATGCATAAGCCCATGTAGTTTCAAAGAATTAAAAGTATATCAGGAAAACTAATTGCCCAGTTGCTTAACGAGGCTAGTAACTGGGGCTCAAGTTATCGCCTCATCCTCTTTGATAAAACGAGTAATCGTCAATATCTTGTGGACACAGGCGCTGATTTATCTGTCATTCCGCCAACACAAGCAGAAAAACGGAAACTATCTGACTTTAAACTTTACGTTGCAAATTCAACCGTTATTAGAACCTATGGCTCAAAAATTTTAAAATTAGACCTCGGATAAAGACGCTAATTTACATGATCGTTCACGATCGCCGATGTCAAAAGGCCGATTCTAGGGGCCGATTTTTTAAAACATTTTGGATTACTTATCGATTTAAAACGCAGGTGACTCCTGGATTCAGTAACTCTCTTGCATGCTTTAGGGAAAACAACTGAGTGCAAAACTCTTTCCTTAACAACTTTGGATTCATCATTATATATTCCGGAAGTTCTAGCTTGGTTGGAGGAGTTCAAAAACATCACTATTGAAAATTCTAATAAAATAGAGATTAAGCACAACATTACTCATGCAATTATTACTACGGGTTCTCCAGTTTCAGCTAAAATGCGTAGATTATTTCCAGATATGTTAAAAATGGCAAAACAAGGATTTACATTCATGCTTGAAAAGGGTTTATGTACTATATGTCGACCATCAAATAGTCCTTGGCAAGTCCCTTGCATATGGTCAAGAAGAAAGATGGTAGCTGAAGACCATGCGGTGACTATCGTGCCTTAAATGCAACTACACGACCTGACCGCTATACCATACCACACCTTCACGACTTTACCCATCAATTAGCTGGATGCCAAATATTTTCAACTTTAGATCTTGTATGAGCATATCACCATATACCAATTGAAGAATCCGATATCCAAAAAACAGCTATCTGCACACCTTTCGGACTTTTCGAGTTCCCTTTGATGACTTTTGGATTAAGAAATGCTGCTCAATCCTTTCAAACGTTTCTCGATTCACTGTTTAGAAATCTTCCTTATTGTTTTGTGTATAATGATGACATTCTCATAGCGTCCCGTAACTTGGACGAGCATATTAGTCATCTCAAAGAAATTTTTCGACGTCTCGACGAAAATGGACTTGTTCTGAAAATTTCAAAATGCATTTTCGCTAAACCTGAAGTTGAATTTTTAGGACACCATGTTTCTGCACGTGGCATTCGTCCAGCAACAGAACGCATTCAGGCCATTCTTAATTTCAATAGGCCAAGTACAGTTAAGCAGCTGAGAAGATTCCTTGGGATGCTGAATTTTTACCATCGCTTCCTCCCAAATGCAGCAAAACACCAAACAAAATGAAACGACTTTCTGCTTGGAATAAGGAAAAACAAAAATAAAATCGATTGACTGGGACGAAGATACAATAAAAGCCTTTAAATACTGCAAAGAGCAATTATCTGAATCAACCATTTTAGCACATCCTGTGAGTAACGCTCATTTAGCAATCATGGTAGATGCATCTGACAACGCCGTTGGTGGAGTTATGCAACAATATGTCAGTAACCACTGGCAACCTTTAGTATTTTTCTCTATGCGACTAACTCCTACACAGAAGAGGTACAGTACATATACGACAGAGAACTTTTAGCTATGTATTCTGCAGTTAAACATTTTCGATATCATTTAGAGGGTCGTGAATTTACTATTTTCACCGACCATAAGCCATTGATTATTGCTTTCATTCAACCGTCGAACAAAGCTTCACCTCGTCATCTACGACATCTTGCCTTCATTAGCGAATATACAACTACAATACGACATATATCAGGCAAAGACAACATCGTGGCTGATGCTTTATCAAGAGTCGAAGAGATATGTTTACCACCAACTATTGATTATGCAGCAATATCAACAGCTCAAGACAGTGGTCAGGAACTCACCAAACTCACTTCTCTTAGCAATTACAATTTGAAGTTTGATAAATTTCCTGTTATAGGATAGGAGTACATGATCACCTGTGAAGTTTCTACTGGGCAACCTCGACCGTACATTCATGCATCTTTTTGCAGACAAATCTTTGAGAGCTACCACATGGCATCTCATCCTGGTATTCGAAGGTCTGTCAAATTAATTTCAAAGAAATTCTTCTGGCCAAACTTGAGACGTGACGTTTCAACATGGTCTGGGGCTGCATTGAGTGCCAGAAATGTAAAGTTTCTAGACACGTCCACAGTCAAATTGGGGCATTTCCACTTGTCAGTAAACGCTTTGATGAACTTCAACTTTACATAATTGGACCATTACCTACAGCGTCAGGATATCGATAATGTGTCACTGTAGTAGATCGTTTCACCAGATGACGTGAAGCCTGTAGTGTACTTTCATAATATCGGATCATCATAAATCACCATTAATCATCATATCGGATGATTCTTACTAACGGTGTAGATTCTTGATCCCTTGCATCTCATTGGTTGGAAGAAATGTCTTCTGGGCATTTCTTCTGTCCTCCCAGAATTCCACTCTGACGAAGGGAATATATATATCCGAACTTTTTTATTTTGTTTGTTGTGTTGGAAATAAAGTTTATTTTTTATAATCCTGCCATTTTTACTTTGCCACTCCAACACACATCCTCCTAAAAGCCTTACCAGTCATGGACATTCTCGCCGAAACGGTAGCAACTGCAGTTTATCGTGGCTGGATTTCAAAGTTTGGTCCCCGTCTTACATAGTTACTGATCAATGCACTCAGTTTGAATCAGAACTGTTCTACGAACTCTCCAAATTATTAGGCTTCAAGCGCATAACAGCCTACCATCCTCAGGCTAACGGTTTGGTGGAGAGATGGCATCGCACGCTAAAAGCTGCCATTATGTGTCATAGTGATGCGACTTGGTACCAATCCCTACCCACCGTCCTCCTTGGACTACGTACTACAATTCATGAAGATTTTAAAGCCAAATCAGCTGAATTGGTGTTTGGAGAAAATTTACGTTTACCAGGCGATTTCCTACACGACTCGAAACTTGCATCTCCCTCCAGTTTTGTGCAACCAACTTCAGAATACTTTAGCCGACCTACGTCGTGTTCTAGCTTCTCATCTTACAAAACAGAAACCTTTCATTTTCCGGGATCTTGCAACATGCACTCATGTATTTGTCCGTACTGATTCCGTCCGAACTTCATTACAGCCACCTTATGAAGGACCATACCCTGTGATCAAGCGATATGCAAAGTATTTTGATATCAGCATCAAAGGAGTCTCTCGAACAATCTCTATTGATATATTGAAACCCTGTTTCTTCGCTGATCCTGATCCTTATAAACCAACTTTAGTGGATAAATCTTCAACCACAAGCAATTCACCATCATGCTACGCCACATCACTCACAACAAAGCACTTCTGAGCAGTCTTCAAAACATCGAGTGAGATTTGCTGAACCTCCTGCTCAATATGTTACTCGTTCTGGTCGTGCTGTTCACCCATCAAAACGATTCCTATAACATTCACCCGGTTCACTGGTGGGAGAGTACTGTGACTGCATGAACTGAAGAGAACTAATTTAACTCTTGATTTCTTTGTTGTCGTTTGGCAACACTTGATATATTTTAATATTGCTTACTTTTCTGTAGAACATCGTATTACTATGTATCTCATATGTTTTAGCTAGTAACAAACAACATTAAAGTTATTTACTCTTTTATGATTTTAAACATCGTTTTAACCAAAAGCAACAATATTTTGAACACGCATCATTGATATTTAATATCTTTCCCCAACCCATACCATTTAGCCAAAAATTCATATCATCATTTCTAAATTTATTGCTTTACAAAAATAAAAAACTTACCACTGTGCCGTAGAAAACAATTATTTCTTCATCTTTAGCATGCCTTCAATGATATGCTAACAGAGAGTCTTTACCATTTTCTTTACAAATCTATGTGACTGCTTCTTTGAATAAACTATCGATTGTTATATTTCTCTGCTACCATTGCTTAGCTTGCTATTCATGATTTCATGGTCTAGCGTAGTATTTGGGACAAATTTTATTTCCAACAGTCTTTTTAAAACTTTTACAAGGCCTGATTCAATAACTGTTTAAAATAATATATAGCTTATTATTCACATTCTCACAGTTAATCGTAACCCCATGTTTGAGTAACATAGTAATTATTTTCTTACATTCTTTTTATCAACATAATCGATGATATAAAGTAAAGAATTATTAGTTTGATACAACAAATCAGGACAATAATTTAAAATTAATTCAATGGATTTGGTATTTTTGTGCGTTAACAGCAACATTTAATGGAGTTTTCCCATTTTCATCCAAAGTATCACATTGTCAAATAATGTTTAATCATAATCACATTGTCAAATAATGTTTAATGATAATCACATTGTCAAATAATGTTTAATGATAATCACATTTTCAAATAATGTTTAAGATTAATCGGTACCCCCTATCCCGCTAATGTTAAATTGAGCATTTTTATATACCTTTTTCTCAGAAACTATTAAATGTACAGACTTAAAATTTTCTGTATATTAATTAGACTTTTTATTTAAACTGATCGGAAGCTTTTTCCAATATATTGTTTAGTTTTTTCAAAAACATTCTTCGTAAAGTATCACTATGAATTTTTTGAAAAATGTCATTTTTTTCACGATAACTGACTTTTACAAAAATATTATGGGGATATTAATAAAAGCTCGGTTCAGTATATATAGTTAGATATCAGTAATATTCAGTAAAGCTTGTAAGTGCTTCCGTTGAATAGGTTTTGAGAAAAAGGTACACGCATTTTTCAAAACACCGTTTTGAGATAATTGCATTTTTATTATAAAATGTCACTTCATCAAAAAAATTAGGAATTTCAATCTGTATCTGCAGTATTTTTTAAATATTAGCTTATTCTCAATAACTTTTAAGACTTTTTACTTATTTCTTTTACTTAGATTTCTCAGAAAATATATATATAACATTTTTCACTTTTTATCTATCGAGATATTTTAAAGCATTTGCATCAATTTTCTCAAATTATGCATCAATTTTTGAAGAATTTTCTGTTCTGATACATTACAGTCATCCAAGTAGACCATAAAGAATCATAAATACCATGCGAAAATGTGTCAATATATGAAAATATAGCTTTGGTAAAACATCATTACACGACATTTCGAAAAGTTTCATTAGTGTTTTATAAACTCACATGTAAACACAATGTTTTAAAAAGTACCAGAATTAAAGAAGATTCTTAAAATATTACATAAATGGTATCCAAAACAACAAGAAAACTGATTTTGTGCTTTTAAACATGAAATTTGTGTATATTTTGGTATGCAACAAGTTTCGTGCAACGAAAACGGGCATTGCATTTTGGGATATATTTATGTACCTTTTACTAAGAAACTATTGAACACTAAAGCTTAAAATTTGTGTGTGTATCTCAAATAAACATTTAATTAATGCAGAAGTGATTTTTTTTTTAAAAAATTGATCAGCTTTTTTAAAAATATAATTTTTGCATACCAATAATGTTTTTATTTAATAAAAAATTTCCTTTTCCGTGTTACGACATCTGCGTTTTATCTAAAGGTCTGAGGAATATTTCAAAAATTTCACTTCAGTATACACAAGAACATATATTAAATATAAAATAAAAATTTCCAATTCATGAATACAGTAATTTATAGAATAAAGTACACACAATTTAAAACAAGTAATTTTTTGACAACAGTAATATGATTATATGACGTATCGAAACTTTTCATTAATGTTTTGTATATTCACATGTAAACACAATTTCTTAAAGTATCAGAATTAAAAAGTTTCTTTAATTATTACATAAATGATATCCAAAACAACAAGAAAACTGTTTTTATGTTTTTAAACATGAAATTTATGTAATTTTATGTGTATAACAAGCTTTACAGGTAACGACAAAAATCATCCCGTATCATCACATATATATGTGTACATTTTTCTCAGAAACTGTTAAATATTAAGACTTCTGATTTAGTCTGAATATTAATTAGACTTCCATATTTATATCAAAGTGAGATATTTCAAATATATTGTTAAGTTTTTTCAAAACCATGCAACATAAAGTATTACAATGAATTTCTTGAAAATTTTAATTTTTTTCTACGATAAAAGTCGTATGTTAAAATATTTTGGGAAAAGTTATAAAATCTCACTTCAGTATACATATTTAACATATCAGTTATGTTTCATTGAAATTTTATGAAAATCCTTTCATTATTTTTTGAGAAAAAATTAGTTTCATTTTGATAAACAAGCTTTTGAAAAAACCATTTATATCATGAAATGTCACTTCATCACAAAAATTATGAATTACAACATGTATTTGCCACATTTTATTCAACATTAGCATGAAGTCAATATATTGTAAGTAAAAAAAGCATCAAAAATGTTTTCAAATTCTCAGAAAATACACAAACAGCATTTTTCAGTTTTGTTTAACGACATATTTTGTAAAATTTACATCTATTACCACAAAATCTCTATAATTTTTAGAAGAATCTGTAGCATTTATGTATTACAAATATCAAAGTAGAGCATATATCATCATAAAATATAATGTGAAAAAATTTATCTATATGGGTTTAGTGTGCATTTGAAAAAACATGATTTTACGTCTTTTCCAAAGTTTTCATCAGTGTTTGTTTGTTCACATGCAACCATAAGTTTCTAAAACTTTTATATTTCAAAATTTTCTTTAAACTGGACACATGATTTCTTAAACAGCCAAAATAAAACTGTTTTTATGTTTTTAAACATGATATTTATGTATTTTTATGTATTTAACCAGGTTCTTGCAACGACAAATGGTATTTACACATCTGAATTTTTGTATGTCCAATGCATTCAGAAACTTTTGAATATTTAAGTTTAAAAACTTGTCTGTACAGTAAAGAAACATTTATATTTATACTAAAGTGATATTTTTTTTTAAAAAAATTTATTTTTTTTAAAAACAGACTTTTATTTATCATTACTGAATTTATTCAAAGTTGTTTGTTTTTTGACACATGTACTCTTAGCTAAATGTTTTTTTTTGTAATATTTTCACAATATCACTTCAGTATGCACAAGAATGCATAAGGAATATATAATGTAAATCTGCAGGGTGTTTTTCACATACAATAAATTTAGAAAAATTTTATTTTTTAAACACAGTTTAAAAAATATAAATTATGAAAATAGTAGTTTTGAAAAAAAAACACCTTGTGAAAATAAGCCTTTTCTAAATATAAAGAAATAGTAATTTAAAACACATGGAAACGTGTTGTACCTCGAATTTCCGCCACCTAACTAATACAGTTAATCTAACAGTCAACTGTTATCTAAAGTTAATTGCATTTGAATAAACAAAAGGAACTCTTTGCAGTTGTTTCAGGATATTTTAAAGGCAAATATCTGTCAAAAGGGGGCGTAGCCCACCAGTTGATGATTTTTTAAAAGTCATTTTGTCATACTTCTAATTGAAAATATGGCATGTATATTATATCCCTAGCAAGGTAATGAAATACAGATTTCAGAAATATCAAAAACTCAAAATCGATCATTTGATGATTTCTACCCTACTGACTGCCTTTAATGGTATGGCCATTTCCATGTATAGCAGCATAGTGGATTGGTAATACTCCCTTACTGCCACGATTAATATTGGCGTCTTCACATATGAGCATCTTTATCATGTCCTTATTCTCTGTGGTGATAGGTAATCATAATAATATGTTATCATTTAACTTTTTCTTTAATGGATACTTAAGGTATTTCTGTTGTACAGTGATAAAGCCAGCCAGTGACCAGCTATCCAAGCCTATTAGAATGAGCAATGACCAAAACTTATACCATTTTTGGTTCAGGGTCATTTGCGTAAGCAAAGGTTGGTTTGTTGCATAGTTGTTCGAAGTAAAAGTTAAATTCCGGAGAGGGAACTTCAAAAACAGCTACCACATCCAAGGAAGGCAGCCGCGCACAAATTCCTTCTCCTTCAATGAGGGTCCACTCTTGGGTTAATCACCGAGATGGTTCATACTACCAATGCTCATGTTAAGGTGACAGAACACCTTTAAAACTCAATTTTCGGTCAAAATATCGATTTTTCGTTTTTGATAAAATATTAAAATTCAATCTTTTATCTTTCTAAATCTGTAAAAATTTTGTTTCTAGCTTAATTAGAAGCCAAGTTACAGCTTTTTTAATATTACTTGATCATGAATTTCTCTGACCGGAAATGCCTTTCTGCTAACCGGAAGTGGCCCAAATTGTTTGTTTACGTTTCTCTTTCATGGTATATGACATGAAATATGAAAATTAATATACAAATATTTTGTCAGAAATTAAAATAGAATATTTGAGAATAAATATAAATGTATTTGGAAATACATTTTTCCTTTTTTTATGTAGGAAATCTGGCATCAAATTTGTTGTTTAGTGACTTTGTTTACATATATGTTTGATTTTCATACTGAAAGAATTGACAGCGTAGAAAGTTAAAAAATAATTCTATTCCGTTTTATTTTTGCTTGAAAATGGTAAAAAGTATTGCTAGAAAGCGTAAGAGACAATTTTTTGGAAATAAATACACAAAAATTTCCGAAAATAACAGCAATTCAACACCTGTTGCTGAATGCACTGCTAGTTCTTCAAAATTGGGAAATGAGAGTATGTCAACTGCAAAAGAAATGCCTGGTCCTCTGTTTGGTAACAGAATCATTGATCTTGAGCTTATTGTGGATGCATTTTCTAAACTTTGCTGCCCAAAATGTTTTGCTGAAAAAGTAGAGCTTTTTGAGGATTCCATGCATGGATTATGCTCTCATTTTACACTAAAATGTAAATGCTGTGACTTTTTCTTTGCATTTGCTTCATCAAAAAAAGTTGTAAATGCACCAGTCATAAATACCAGGCTAGTATATGGTATGCGGCAGATAGGCAAGGGTTTTGCTGGTGCATTTAAATTATGCTCAACATTAAATTTGCCTCGACTGACAAAAACTGCTTTCAAAAATCAGGAAGCAAAACTTTTAAAAGTGGTCCAGGAAGTAGCTGAGGAATCCATGAAAAAAGCTGCTACTGAAATTGTGGATATAAAAGAAAATTTTTCATCTGATTTTGTAAAATGTGGCATATCTGTGGATGGCACATGGCAGCGTAGAGGCTATACGTCTATGAATGGTTGTGTTGCTGCAATATCAGTTGATACTGGTAAGGTGTTAGACGTAGAAGTTATGTCGTCCTACTGTCCTACATGTAAGAGACTTCAGACTATGCCAAGAAACTCTGAATATGAGTCGTCAAACGCCGACCACATATGTCAGTGTAACTTCACGGGATCTTCGTCAAAAATGGAAATTGTGGGGGCTTCACGAATATTTCTTCGTTCAGAAAAAAACCGCAGACTTCAATACACGCAATATTACGGAGATGGTGACTCAAAAGCTTTCATGAGTGTGAAAGACACTTATGGAATGAACAGTGTGACAAAGTTTGAGTGCATTGGCCATGTACAAAAGAGAGTGGGCTCGCGTCTAAGAAAGCTAAAAGCAAAAACTAAAGGACTGTCTGGTAAAGGCAAATTAACTGATAATTTTATCGACCGACTTCAAAATTACTACGGAATTGCTGTACGCAGTAATGTCGGTAACTTAAATGCCATGCAGCACAATGTAATTGCTGCGTTATATCACTGTGCATCAAGTGATAAGAAACCGATGCATGGTCAGTGCCCAATAGGGAAAGACAGCTGGTGTTATTTTCAGCGGGGGGTGGCAAATGGAACAAAATGTACCACAAAATATGCTGGTTTATCAAATGATGTTTTAAATAAAATTAAACCAGTATATTTAGAACTATGCGACAAACAGATATTAAGTAAGTGCTTACATGGACGCACGCAAAATGCAAATGAGTGTTTTAACGGAATAGTCTGGCAAAAAGTTCCGAAAGAAGTATTTGTTTCGCTCAAAACAATTAAATTTGGGTCGTATGATGCTGTTATACATTTCAATGAGGGATTAAATGGGTGCCTCAAAGTTTTTAATAAGATGACTATTGAAAATCCTGGGGTGTTTACCTTACGGGGATATAAACATTTAGATAAATGCAGAATCCGTGAATCGATTCATAACGCAGACCCCAAAACAAAGAAACATAGGAAAATTTTAAGAGCCCTTAAAAAGAAAAGAAATATTGTTTTAGAAGTTAAAGATGTAGAGAATTATAAATCTGGTGCATTTTAATAAGAAAGTAAGTGTTTTTCTTGTAATCAGATTAGTTTAATGTTATTTTTGTCGTTTTCTCAAAATGAGTTTTTTTACATTTTTTCTTACCGCAAAACACAATATCTCAAAAAGTTATGCTTGGATGAAATAAAAATTTTATATATATGTTTTTTAAATACTAATACAGGGAATAGACCTCTCTTAAGATTTTATGTTGAGTAGACATTTTTTTATACAGCAATAAAGTGAAAATTACAATAGCTTTTAAAGAAAATTTCAACGTTAAGAAGCTCGAAACACAATAGTTTCTCACGTAATGGTTATATTACCAAAATAAGTGTCTATTCCCTAGATAAGGTTGTATGCTATATTATTCAATTTACAAAATGTCAATATATTTATTTTATTTTCAGTTATCATGTTTTGCGTAAAGTCTTATTTTTGCTTATTTTTTCATAAAATACCCCTTTCACAGAAAAAATGTGCACTAACAAGACTTTACTTGGGTGTTTTTCTGATTTTAAAGACTCATAAGGTCATAAAATATGCATTAACAGGCAAAATTCAGGTTAATTCAAAAAACTTTCTTCGAAGGTGTTCTGTTACCTTAAGAGATGGAATCAAAAGGGAACGAATAATATTGGAAAAGTTTAAATCATTCTGTCACTCAACCAATGCTTAAGAGTAACTTAAAGACTCTATTTTTTGTTGAATCATATGTGACCAGGATATCAGATTATCTTAAGAAATATCAAGTAATCTAATCATTTGATCTAATGCTTCGTCGTTACATGGGATTCTGCCTGTTAATTATGAGCAATCAAGTTTTTCTATTCGGATACCGTCTAGAGACCGTCCGCGTCTAAGTGCTACATAAGCTTGTCCAGCAGCAAACACCAGAGAACCTAGATAAATGTCTGCATGATCAATCGTACATCCTTGCATTTTGTGGACGGCCGATGCCCAACCCAGGATTAATGGCAACATTCGTCTTTCAGCGGTACCATAGCTATACTTTGCCGGAAATTGTATAGATATTAGTTTAATTAGATGTAGACCATCTGAACCGAAATCAGTACGGACTGACGGTATGTCTGTACCATATACTTGATCTCGTCGGAAAAAAATGTGGCTAGATAATACCCGTGATAAAACCCATATTGCCATTAACTAAACCTTTTGCCAAGTCAATATTCGATCGTAACATCACTTTAGCTCCCATGAATATTTTCAATATTTTAGGAAGGTCTCCTGTTTTATTGATATCATCAGGTATGACAGAGTTCAGGTCTTTATTACCTAAATTTCGTGTAGCATCAATGAGTTGAACTTGTTCTTTTATTGTATTAGTCGTTCCTTTATACTCAAAATACAGGAGAACCTTTTCATTATGTCTAGCAACTTGATCATTCGTTGGATAGATTCTTAATGCTTTCTCAATCGAGAATTCATTAGTAGCATAAGTTGAAACCTTTCCAAGGAGTATTTCAAGATACTTAGACGTCAATTCTCCAACTCTTAAGGTATCCGACACTAGTTGAGACAACTTTTTTTTAAAAAAAGGAGATATGGGGATTTTTTTTTTTATTTTTAGATTTGTTTATTGCATTTAAAAAAAATGTGCTAAGATTAAGAAGAGAAAAAGAAATTATTATTACTAAAATGGGAAAAAATAGGTAAAAATTGACAAAATGTAGTATAAACGCGGCCCATTCTGCACCAAAGGTTTATAAACAAATTTTCAATTTTCTCAATCTAATGGATTGCTATATTATTCAATTTTGAAATGACCTCAGGATAAGAGATATTTTCTTTTTCACAAAAACACTAGAGGACTTTATATATCTCGGTTACTATATGAAAATGCTTAAAAAGAGAGTGATTATATTCTCATAAGGGACTGTAAATTTTGTAATAAAAGAGTGATTGATAAATCTGAAGGTTAAAACAATTCTACTATTATACAGAACATACAGAAAAAAGTTTAGTTAATTATGTTCAAAACATTTTTAGCAATCGCTGACCCCGTTTGATTATTTTCAAAAAATCACATTTCGAGTAAAACGCGTTTTAAAGTATGACATATCTTGCTTAAAGTAATGGCATCTACTTTTACTAAAACACTTAAAGTTTTTGTTCTAGTAAACGGAAAATGATAAACTTGGAATTTTTATAAAGCTAATAAGATGGCAAATAAAATTAAATCATAAAAACAATTGTCAATTTTTCGCAAAATTCACAGTTTTAGGGTAGTCGGATACCTTAAGGCGTTTAGCATATCTATAAATGTAGTGTCTCCTTGTTGGAGTATATTTTGTTTAAATTCAACCAGCTGGAATTGCCGCCACAAATGTGTGTGTAGCTGGCTTCATATGTTGTGGTTGTTGAAAAACTTGATGTCCTCGAACAGGTGGTAACTGCATTAAATCACCGAAAAATAAAACATTTATGCCTCTGAAAAAAGCGTTCGGACTTTTCAACTGTCGTGAACGAGAGTCGATCATGCAAAGCATCTCATAAGGTACCATTGAAATTTCATCTATGAAAAGAAACTCAACGTTTCGCCATACATGACGCATTCCTCTTAGAAAGTTACCAGTTAAAAGTGACATACTGAAAATAACTCCATCTTTTTGTACTGGTAATTTAAGCAAAGTAGTGTAGATCCACCGAACAATCGTGCTGCAACTCTAGTGAGAGCAGAAACTTTTACTACCGATTGTCCATAACATCGGTTAACCTGATTTTTGAACAAATTGAAGAGGAACGTTTTCCCGGTGCCTTCTCCTCCAGTTACGAAAATTTTCTCTTGTTTTTTGTCTCCACTAAGTTGGTTCTTAACACTCTGATACTAAGGATGAATAATTGTATTTGGTCAATATTCATGGCCTGTTGTGCCCTCTGAAATTGATCATTATTCATGTCTAAATCTGGTGATTCTTCTTCAGCTGGAGGATTTATAACCTCTAGCTGTTCCAAAATTTCAAAAAAGCATAGCCTTGATTAAATGCGTTCTCAAGCTGTTGATTTCGTTCTTGATGTTAGTGCATATGTCTACTCATTTCCTTCATTTGATTCTCTAGAGCTAAAATTGCATCTTTTGCACCTATCGAAACCTTCGAGTAATTCCATTTCCGAGCGGTAAGGCATATATTGAACCCCAATACACTGTAGAAGAAGTTTTCTGTGGATTTGATGATGCTATAAAATACGCCACTCTCACAACTGCAGGAACATTCCTGTCAACCATTTTACTGTCATCTGACAGCGTGATGAGTGAACAACGAACATTTTGTTGTTCTTCACAAGAATCATTATCAATGCTTTCTTCGGTTTCACTTCCCTTTTTCGGATAAAAAGGTACGAACAACATTGCAAACTCTGTAAGACTCATGTTCGGAAAATTGTAGTCAGGATGATGCAACGGACGCTTTTCATATCTTTCAAAGATATTGCTAAAATAGCCAGTAGCGTGTACGTTTTTGTTGAATTGCAGTACTCTATAACGCTGTTCTGGCTTTCTAGTGTTAAGGAAAATACAATCTCGTGAAATATCCCGTAAAATAATATGACATAGTCGCTATTCACATTCAGCAGCTGATACTTGTCGCTCATGAAGAATCTTCATACATATCTTGAACAGCTTACGTGAGATATCTGACTCTTCGTGTCGTATTTATTGTATTGCCTGCGATATTCCAGAATCTAATCCTTTAGGCTCTGCTTTTGATAGGTACTTAGCAATATAGTAGGCTATCGCTTCGTTTGCCCCGCATGGCTGAATATCCATATTACCTGTCCACAGACTTAATAACTCTGGATGGTAATTATTTACCCAAACATCTTCGTTTCGACGCTTCAATAAACAAATTCTCCCTCCATTACGAATGAAATAGTCTGAAAAATGAGATACTATCCGAGTCTCATCACATTCTTCACGTGGAAAGTTGAATTGACATCTTACAGTGGTATTATTTTTTGTACAAGTTTGTGTATGTCGATGAATTTGATATTTCTTTACTAACTCATGGAGCTCTTGTTCTTCTTCTTCCGTGGGCATTTTACTGCAACAGTTACGATCAAGGAGAAATTTTCCTTCCTCTGTATTAAACTCTGGATGATCTTCGATCCGTACTACCATATGAAGGGGACGACTACCACGATTTTGAAACTCAATGCGCCAACAATGGTCGTTCACACTTTCCCGCCAAACTCTTCATCATCATTTTTAATATATTTCATTATGGCATTTACTCTAAACATAAAGTCTTGACTAAAAATTACTGGGTATTTTTCTATAAGTTGTTGAGTCTCATAAATATTAACGACCGCGGTGGCCGAGTGGTCTAGGCATCGGATCATGGCTAGCGTGTCATGAATTCGATCCCGGTACCACTAAAGTTCCGCCGTGTAGGGGTGTGATGCACGTTAAATCTGTCAAGAGCTCAAACGTCCTCCCATTGGTGTGGTGTGGTAGTTAGGAGAGGGAGGTGCCAGCTCAGGTGTCATCCGCGTCACTTGACCATGGTTCAAAATTACGCGGATCGTCGCCAAAAGCCCTCGTGTTGCTAATCAGTGCGACGTTAATATTCTCTCACTCATAAATATTAAGTATACTTGGATCCACATCGGGTCTACCATCAGCAAGTAATAAGGCTTTTCGTTGATCTAACCAGTTAAGATCGTTTGAGATAAATGTTAGAAAATATGTTGGAGATCCTAGACACCTGATTTGTGCTAAGTGTTCATTTAACGCAGCTCTCCAATAAGCTGCAGAACCTCTCAACTCTTCGCATAAAGGTGGACGTCCTCGACTGCTCCATCTTGGTTACAGATTTTTTGCCCACATGCTGATATTATACTTTTAACTTGATAATATTCAAAGAACGATAAAGCATAAAAGAGATAATCGTTAAGTTGAAATCTCGTATTATTTCCCAAAATTCTATACTGAAAGTAATCCAATGGTGTTATATATATATATATATCTTCACGCACCTTTAATCTTTAAGCCCGTTTTTCCATATGGAAACAAAAAGTACCAAGCTAATTCTTTTGCTTTCAGTTCATGACCCACGTTCACGATATTATCAGTGGTTTTGCGAATAATTTCATTCAGGTTCCTTGAAACCTGTAGTTTATCTTCCACATTGGTTTACATAACATCAATAGGGGCCATCACTGATGTCTGCAGTGGAATAATTTGATATGTGGGTTTCTGCGGAGAAGCAACTGTTTGGGTTACTTCTTTCTCAGTATTCTGTCGTGTTTGGGTTTCTGACTCCAAAGACTCAAGTATTTCACAGACTTCAACGTCAGCGTAATCAAGTGTAAATTAAACATTTTTGCTTCTTGTTGCACGTTTACGAATCCGCACGAACTCGACTACATTATCGCATTCAATATAATACAGGCCT
Organism: Trichonephila clavata; assembly: GCA_019973975.1. NCBI lineage: Eukaryota > Metazoa > Arthropoda > Arachnida > Araneae > Nephilidae > Trichonephila > Trichonephila clavata. The sequence goes on along the minus strand of BMAO01003843.1, from coordinate 57,783 downwards.
TTCCGTTGTCCTTTGCATTGGGACATTCCGGCCCCACACGAATGAGAACCACTGAAGTAATATTTATTATCATAATGCATTACCTCAAATGATCGCCCTTCTGATATTAGTATACCTGCATTAGAATCTTCAAAAAGTTTATCAATACCTTGACGAAGTGTATGTCCAAAGTTTGCTTGGTTTACTTGATCATTCAAATTTCCATATATTCTTGGTTCTTCGTCAAAGTTGATCTGGAACCTTCTGTTGAATGCGCCTAAGTCATTTTTGATAACATTGAAATTTTTTGCACGAATAACTATCCATTCTCGTCGACAGGATAAGCCACAAAATTTCTCTCCGTTTCGAACCTTACATCCCTGTAGATGTGATAACCTGATATCATATTCAGGTTAAGGTCGTTTGTAGACCAATGCTGTGGTTAACGAATATAAGCTCTTAAAATGTTTGTCAATACCATTGCACAGCATTGTACACCAGCAAACCCTGATATGAATAAACTATCATTAGCTTGATGCCATGACGCACGTACAATTCTAGAGAAATCGTTCATTCTCATGTAAGCTCTAGTATCCTCTGTAGCCTCTCCATTAGTCTCCTCAGCCATCTCTGCCGGTGTTTCTTCTGCTCTTATTATATCCTCTTCATTGATAACAACGTTTTGGTCGATAGTGACATCTTTGTAGAGAGGGTTGTTTGCTACTATCCAATACAGTGCATTATAAACTTTTTGCCTACTTATTGAAAACTGCCGCGTTACGTTTATATTCTCTAAACGCTCAGTAAATACAACAGTTCCAGCATTATCTGAAGTTCTTGGAAGCATGTTCGACAAGTTTTCAGTAACCTCGAAAACATCTACAGCGAACAATATAGCCTGACCTCGGAAACTGTATTGCCCAAATACGCCACTTAACTTGATAATTTTAACAAATGGAATAATGCGGGAAATCAGCCTTTGTTCAGCTTGTGACAAATTCGCTATCACTTCTGGAATAGATCCTGATTATTCCAATACGATTTAGCTAATGCAATATTTTTCTTTGAACTTAAATGGGTTTTGCAACGATTGCAAACAACCAAACAATTTATATGCTTAAGTTCATTAGGCAAATAAGGTGCTGTTTTAGAGTTTATAGTCCATTTTGAAATATGATGCGGATAACACACATCGTTTCGTGCAAATTCCACATACCTTATTACAAAACGTGTTAATTGCCTGCATAAAGCCCGCCATGCTCACTTTATATGATCTTGATTCTTGCATTATGCTGACGCATTTGCTCCAAGCGAGTTGATCTGTCTTCTTCCGATTGTGAGATTCTATATCTTTTCATATAGAGTCGTCTTTTATTATATTTTTCTCCTAATTCTTTGCTTGAAAGTTTTGATGTTTTTTCAATTAACCTTTTTCTTTTTCTCTCCAATCTCCTCCTTTTTGTTGAAGCTTCTTTTTTCTTAATCTTTATATTAATCATTTCACGCTCCATTATTATTCCCACGAGTAATTGACAATTAAACTGTTTTCTACGACAGTATTCGTAGAGGTTTTTTAAAAGGTTCAGGTTTTAGATCAGGTTTCTTAAAAATAATTTATTCAGGTTCAAAAAAACATGGTACTATCTGTTGTAATAAAGGTAAAAATATACTTCCATTGATTAGCCTTTCTTCAATTAATTCAGCAAGTTTTATTTTTACTTTCAGAGTTCAAGGTCGGCTGAAGTGAAGAATCAGCTGTTTTGGTAAAATTAATTTTGAAAAATAGATTGTGTCTGAGTTTAGCAGTTAGAACAATTTTTTTTTACATGCACGTGTTTTTTTTATTTCTATTTTTCAGAAGAACTAGACAATTGTTTATATTATGGTAAGAATTGGTGAAGCACCCACTCTCCCCTTTCTCGCATAAAGAAGAAGCCGTGGTAGCCAAGTGATCAAGGTATCGGATCATGGCTAGCAAGTCATGAGTTCGATCCCAGTACCACTGAAGACCCGCCGTATAGGGGAGCGATGCACGTTAAATCTGTCGAGAGCTCAAACGTCCTCCCGTTGGTGTGGTATTTAGGAGAAGGGGGTGTCGTCTGCGTTACTTGACCATCGTTCAAAATTACGTGGTTTACCCTAATGACATTGATTTTCTCGTTAATCATTTTATTCTTATTTTAAGAATTTTTTTTTTTTTACTTTTAGTTCGATTTAGTATAAAAGCGTGTTCTTTAGTTTTTTTTTAAACTATAATTATTTTTTAATTTTTTATTAATGGAAAAACGTAACCAATTTTTAAAACATAATATAACTCTTATATTAAAAAAAATAGTAAAAAAAACTGCTAAAAAATTACGGTACAAAAGTCTTTGTACATTTCAAAATATTCTCAACCTGGCTTTAAATACTGTATTGATTCTTAATTTAATGTAGAATAGGATATATTTTAGAGAGTTCACAATAACTCTTTTAAACGTGTTGGTATAAATTTAATTATTATTTTGCAATTTCTTGTTCGATGTTCCTCCCTTTTTTGTGATTATTGTTTTTACTTCACAATTTATTTTTTATATGTTATTTTTTTCTTTTTTTAGAATCAAATTCTCATGAAATATGTGTTACTATTCTTAAATCAGGGGATTTAGGAGGTGCTTTCAGAATTTTGGACTGTTATAGAGACACCAGCAGTGTGAATTGAGAGCAGTCGCTTCGTATCATTATCTTGTTTAAAAAATGAAGTTGTCTATAGTATACAAATTTTGGGCGTATAATTTCAGAAATTGTCCAATTAAATATTTAAATAGAGCTCACATGATTTACTAGACCATCAAAAAATACCAAATTACCTAAACCTGAAGTCAATTTGTATCCCTCCCCAGTAAGAACGCCTATTTGCTGAGTCATGGCGGTGGACGTGTTCTTGTACTAACTAAATACTTGGGATTACGTTCCTCATCTTTTCCTTTACAAACTACTCGTATTACACATCCATTGGAAACAAAAAATGTTCTGAATTTTCTCTTATCCCGACCAATTTACTTCCAATATTAAATTTTCTGAAACATAATCCCAAGAATATTGTGAGTAGTTAAATTTCAGAGGTTTCTGGAACAGAGAAGCAAAGAGGAGCGAGGAGCAGGCAATTGAAAGGAGGTAGAAATTTCCTTGCCCCTGGGACTGAATTGGGTGGATGCCCCCGCCCCTTTTGACTGATAAGTGTTTCGGGGCTCCGTACTCATAAGATATGGATAGTGGAAATGCACAATTTTAGTGATAATGACTTACATTTTCTTATATAGTTTTAATTAAATGGGTGTAACTAATATATTCCGATTATTTTTAATTATGTCATTGGAAGGAAATTTTAACTGGGATAAATTATTCAAACTTTTTTGGGGGGGGGGGCATAATTTATTACTTAATGTTAATGAATATATTTTATTAAAAATATTTTATTTTTTTCATCAAATACTTTTCATTTTTTTTAAAACTAGAGTATTATTCACCTGTGGCGACATCTATGAACGATTTGAATTTAGAAGTGTAGAATTATGCATATATCTAAGTTAAGTTTCGTGCCCTAAAAGTGTTCGTACTTGAATGTTAGACAATTGTGTGTTCTAACCATTCAACTACGAAAACCTAATGCTTCGCTTAGGTTTTGAAAACACATCAAAAATCGAATTAACATAGTAGAAATAAAGTTAAGTTGTAAGATCCTTAAAACTAAAAATTAATATCACTCAGAAAAACTCGATGCTATACTATTCAAAGCTAAGAATTTCTGTATTTTATCTGGTAATCTAACATATTTTGAAATTTAAGGTTAGTCGGTACCCCTATACCGCAAATGTTAAATTGAGCTATTTTATGTATCTTTTTCTCAGAAACTGATCAATATAAAAACTTCAACTTTTGTCTGTATATTAATTATACTTTTATATTTATACTAAAGTGAGCTTTTTTAAAGATATTGTTAAGTTTTTTCAAAATCATTCAACGTAAAAGTATCGCTATGATTTTTTTCTAAATTGTCATTTTTTTCACGATAACTGACTTTTACAAAAATATTTTAGGAATTTTAAGAAAAGCTCAAATCAGTATCTAAAGTTACGTATCAGTTACTATGTTCACTGAAATTTGTATGAGGATCCTATCAGTCAATTCTGAGAAAAAGGAACACGCACTTTGAAATTTATGAATTTGAGAAAAATACTTTTTTAATATGAAATGTCACTTCATTACAAAAATTATGAATTACAACATGTATTTGTCCCATTTTATTACACATTAGCTTATCCTATATTTATTTTAAGACTTTTTGTTTCCTATTTTACTTAAATTTCCCAGAAAATACATACATAGCAATTTTCAGTTTTCGTTTAACGAGATGTTTCGTAATATTTACATTAATTTTCTAAAAATATGTATCAATTTTTGAAGAAATTTTATCAGTGATAAATAACAGACATTGAAGTTGAGAATAAACTATCATTAATGCCTTGTAATAATGTATCAAAAGGTGAAAGTAAGGATTTTGGAATATGTGATTATGCGACATTTTGAAAGTTTTCATAAATGTTTATATATTTACATACAAACTGTAATTCTAAAAGTATCAGATCTCAAAGGTTTTTCTAAATTTGGTCAAAGAAAATCTAAAACAGTCAAAATAATACTGTTTTTATGCATTTAAACATGAAATTTATATATTTTTATGTATATAACCAGGTTTACATCCAAAGACAACAAAAAAATCACATATCAGATATATATGTACTTTTTATGGAGGAACTGTTTGAAAACTAAAGCTTAAAAACCTGAAATCTTTAAAATATACATTTAGTTTTATCAAAACATACTTTTACGTAGCATCACTGCGAATTTTTTAAAAACTTTCATTTTTGTCACATTATTTGGTCTATAATCAAATATTTAGGGAATATTTTTAAAATCTCCCTTCAGTATATATAGTTACATATCAGTAATATTCTGTAAAATTTGCAGGTGCATTTATTCTGAGAAAAGGAACATGTAGTTATAAAAATAAAATTGAGGAAATTGTATTTTTACCATGATGTGTCACTTCATCACAAAAATTATGAATCACAACATGTATTTGTCCAATTTTGATAAAAATCAGCTTCTTTTCAATGTATTTTCAATAAAATAGGAGACAAAAAAGTCTTAAATATCCCAGAAAATAATACATAGCATTTTTCAGTTTTTATCTAACGAGATATTTTGTAGATTTGCATCAATTTTCTCAAACTCTGCATCAATCTGTGAAATTTTTAGCTTTCGTACATAACAAATATCCAAGTCGACAAGTAAGTATCATAAATATAATATATAAAAATGTTTCAATATAGTTTGGTATGAATTTGTGGTTACACTTTGGTTAAACCTGATTTTACTACATTTCGAAAGTTTTCATTATGTTTTTGTAAAGTTTTTATTAAGTTTTGTTGTTGCATACAACTTTTAAGTTTTAAACTTTAAAATTTACTCTAAACTGGACAAATTTTATTTCTCAAACAGCCACAATAAAACTGTTTTTGTTTGTTTAAACATGAAATTTATATATTTTTCTGTACATAACAAACTTCTTGCTAAGGCAATAAACATCATATTTGATGTATAATCTCAAACCTTTTTCTCAGAAACTATTAAACATAAAGACTCAAGATTTTGAATGTTTATCAATTAGACATTTATATTTATACTGAAGTGAATTTTTTTAAATGTATTAATTAGTTTTTATAAAAAGACAAATTTTAGTTCACCGAGCATCATTATGAATTTATTCAAAATTATTATATTTTTGTTAAAGTATCTGTTTTTTAGCTAAATGTTTTAAGAATATAGAAAGAATGTCACTTCAGTGTACACAATTGCATTTAAAAAACATAGAGTACAAGAATACAGTAAATGTACACAATTTTAAAAAAAATGTTTAGAAAACAGTAATTATTATAAGAAATCTTACCTTATCAAAGGTAAGAAAATCTTACTTTATCTCTGTACAACTTTACAAACTAGTTTTTCTTTATTATGGATAATTAAATGTTATCTTCATTATAATTTATTAGATATGAAATTTCTTTTACAACTATTTCAAAGCACTTATGCTTATGGTTAGGTATACTATAAATATGAGCATCAATTATCAGCTGGTCACAATCCAATATTTAAATTATTTTCATGAATGAAAGGCAACTTTAAAATTTTAAACTTCACTAATAGTTCTCTTTTCAAATATTTCTACATATTTTTAGCACTTTATTTAGACACGCGGAGATTTACCAATCAGTAATAATAACTAATTACAAACAAACCTAAAGTAAAGAGTAGACCTAAATTTCAGTGAAAATTACGAAATATTAAATGTAACATTCAAGACCAATGTCCAAATTTGGCTCCAAAAGTTTTTAGCAAATCTAACAGTTAAGTTGGCAGTTAATATGCAGTTATCTAAAGTTAACTGCGTATGAATAAATAAAATAAGTACAGGCTTTGCAACTTTTCCCCAGTTTTAAAACGACTATGTTTATACTCTTAACTGTCAAAAGGTGCAGGGAAAAATAGCTGATTATTTTTTAAAAGTCATTTTGACATACTTATTCATAAATTAGCATATATGTTATATATCACTGGAAAGGTTATGAATTGGAAATTTTAAAAACAAGAAAATCTCAAAATCGATAACCTGAAGATTTTCAGCCTACTGACTGTTCTTAAGACAACGTCCCCTTTCAGTGTTGGAAATGCCTTATAAGTAGGAACTCGCTCGAATTTATATTCACTTGCTTTAGTAGAGCTGTACTTCGCGTTTGATCACGTTCGATGTAAAGAAACTGCTTACTACTTGAAATTTATTAGCAATTATTGCGAGTTTAAAGGACTTATAATTCAATATCAGTAAAAACAAGATGGATCAGTTATATAAAATATTTAACGAGGTTGACATTCCTATTGATGGGAATGTATTAGCTGAAATGGATTTTGGAGATATTAGCAACATCCAATGGAACAAGTCATTCGAGTCAATCAGTGACAATAACTTTAAATGTAAATACTGCAACATAGTTTATTCTCTTCAGTTCAATTTGAATCATCATATTAAGACATTTCATTCGGCATCTACATACATCTCTGTCCAGTCTGCAAGCATACTTTTAATAGAATGGAAAATCTAAGACGACATCCATTGACAGCCAATGGACACCCATCTGCTCAAACTACTGCTTTAACTTCAGAAAGTTCATCTCTAATTACACCCTATTCTGAGAAGGAAAATGTAGAAGCACAGCAATTCCAGGACCATCCCGCAGAGAGGAGAATAGAAAATCCAGATTCAACAGGTCCCGTCCAGTTCAGCAGGAACAGCCATGACCCTATAACCTCTGCGAAGCCGACATCGAGTGGACAGCAGCCAGGAGCGGAATTGAACAGAAGAAGCATATCAACTACAAGAGACACACTTGCAGCACAGGAGGCCCAGAAGGTTGGAGCGGATAGAGGACAGCCTTAGGACAAGGTCAGCCAGTACCGAGGCTGTGGTAGGAGACGAAGCCTATGTAGATTGGATCTAAGATTAGCCAGGTTGTATAGTTCTAATTTGTTTATTTTCCCTCTGACAGACAGTTCAGAGTATTTTCCATGTGGGCTTGTCTGAAATTTTTGTTTTGTAAAATTTAAAGTGTACAAAATTAGTCATTGCGTTTTGTGCGTTTTCACATTGTTTGAAAAATGAACTTTTGTATTTAACATTTTTCCAAATTGTGGAAAGACTTTTGTTTGATTGCATTTGTTTTGCTACACATTAAAGACATGGCTTTATATGGGAGATTACTTGTATTGTTTGTTGTAATATAATGTATGTTTGAAAACGTATATATTTTTGTGTGTAAATTACTAAAATGTATAAGTAGTACCTGGTTTCGGGACGCGGCGTAATTAGGATAATTAACAATAACATTAACAGCGCAGTGCGATTGATTGGGAGTTTTTTTTAAAAAATGAAACCAGATGAAGGTTATTTTGATATGAAACTGTATATATATTTGATATACTGTCTGTCATATTTGTGTCAATATGAAAATTGTATAATGTTATGTGCGTTGAATGTCGTATTTTTATATGGTTATTGATAGTTTCCTTCCAGGGCAGCAGTCCCTGAATCTAGTGATGAGTTAACAGAATGTCGTATGAAGATCATATTGTAATTTTTTTAAATTTTATTAGTACTTAAGTAAAGTGCATGATTATAGGGTTTTTTTCCTTATGTCAAGGGTTTCCCCTTATCTTCGCCCGAATGGGATGCACTGTAGGGATGTTTTGTGCAAGGTGAATAAACACGGAGGAGTGCCCTTTCGAGTAGTCATGCTTGTCTATGTTAGTTCGATTAAAATTGTTGAGTTAGAGAGTTCAAACTTTATTGCAGTTTCAGAGTTTTTCAAGTGTTAGGCATTTAACGTAATTTCTATCAGGTCGTTTAGACCTCCAATAAATCACGTTTTTTTCTTGGAGGTTGCTGTGACGGATTGATACGGTTTTTCTCTAACCTCTTTTTTTTTCTTTAAATTAAATTATTTATTTCAACCAACCTTCATCGAGAGCCCGGCGTGATTTATGTAAATAAGTAATATTATATAAATTCGGTTTTCTCTAGTTGAAGAGAGCTAAGTAAGAGGAAGTTAGAAGTCAAGTGAATTAAAGAAAAGTGAAGAGATCGAGAGGTCAACGCGTAGTTGTTGACAAGTTAAGAGAGCTTGATACGTTTTGATGCGCGCAAAGAGAAGCTCATTAAAAGTACTGAAATTAACTATTACGGAGCGTGGAATCTTCGTCAATTCATCCAGCTAATTTGAGGGCCTGAATTTCGTCACGAAGGAACCTCAGCAGTAAAATATAAGGTATAGTGACTTTGATTAAGTAAATTTGATTATTAGTTTTTAGGCGTAGTTGTAATTGTGCGCGTTTAATCTGCGCTAGATTCAGTTGAAATTCAGTATTATTATCCGCTTGTATTTAAATCTCACCTCAGCACTCTCTCTACTCTCGTTTATTTATCTTAATTAGAATTGTGTTGTGTCTGTTCATAATATCTGATAAGAATCATTAAATCAGTTTGAAATGGAATAATGTCTTCCGATCGTTTAGTCCCTCCAACATATCTAGCCGGGTTTCAGATAGACAGGTAGGTATTTATGTAAGGGGTGGCTACAGGTTACCACAAGTTGTAATAAAAGCTTATTTTTCTTTATCTTTATCGTGGAGAGGAATGTGCCAATAACCACTTGCAAGGTCAAGAGTAGAAAAAATTTAGCATTATTTAATTTATCTAGCAGGGAGTCTATTCAGGTAAGGGTTTAGCATTTGTTTTACAAATTGCATTCAGTTTTCTATAGTCAATGCATAGTCTTGTTTTTTTGTTTTTCATCTCTTTTATAAGCCAAAGTAACAGGGGACAAATAACAACTATTTGATTTTTTAATTAAACCTGCAGCTAATAAATTTTCAATTTGTTTATTAATCGCAGCTTCTGAAGTTGCTGATGTTCTGTATGCTCTCTGAAAAATTGGGAGGTCTGATGTCAAATTAATTCTGGGGGGCTTCATTCTTATTTGTGTGACCTAAATCATATTTATTTTTAGAAAAAACATGGGAGTATTTTAAAACCACGTTAGGAGATAGTTCTTTAACAATCAGAGGTGAGAAAATTTCCTCTTAGGTATTTACTAACTCTTCATGGTTAGGTTTAGATTTCTTTATATTTTTCTTTATGTGTAAAGACGTTTGTTGATTTTGTTAGAATTATTTACAATAATTTGTCCATTTGTGTAGCAGTTGATTATGTTCACAATCATTATTTACAATAATTTGTCCATTTTGTAACAATTGGTTATTTTCACATTTAATCATAAATTTGTATTGGCAACACTCTGGTAGTCCTAGGATAATATAAGGTAGACTACTATTAATAACATACAGATTTACATTTTGTTCAATTTGTCCTATTCTTAGAAAAGTTTTGCATAGTTGGTTTAATTGAAAATTGCCATGGGCTTGGTTAATATGTATAGGCTTGGTTAATATCTTATATTATTTTTTGTTAGTTTAAGTTTATTTACTATATCTGCAGAAATTAAGATAAAGTGGATCCAGTGTCAATAACAATATGCACATTATTTTTACATTTAAAAGGTAGATTGTCCAAGTTAGTTAGACTTGGTAATGATGAGATGTGTCCGGACACTTGTAATTGTTAATATGCTGGGCCAGAGGCCACAGTAGAGGGGTGTTGTCTCTGGTTTGGGATTTGTTGAGTACTAGCAGGGTTCCCCGTGCACTGAGAAACAGTGTTAGTAGCCAAGGAGGAGTGACAAGTAAATGAGGTTTGTCTTAATTGGGCTTGATTAAAAGGACATTGTTGTTTCCAATGGTAAACATTGAGAATGACTTGTCGAGTTCAAATACTATATGGGGTTGCTAGCATTCTATCTTGAAAATGTGAGTGGTAGTTGGGCCTAAATCTTAGATTAACAAAGTTGTGAGCACGATGATTTTGGAGATGTTGGGGACGCGTTCTGTTAAAATTTTGAAAATTGTGTCTAAAGGAATTATGAGGTATGGAAGCATTTTGCTTGGTCTAATTGGTATATAATTATTTGGTTCTGGTTCAGTTGCTTGTGTTTTTATTAGGTGGGTAGCTACCATGAGCCATTCTGTAGGTGAGGTGGGAGGGCTGATGGCCATTAATTATTTAATATTTTTGGGCATTCCATCAGTGAGTCCTTCTAAAATGAATTGGGGAGATAGACCTAATTGTCTACAACAATTTAGTTTTTGTTGAAAATATTACTTTCGATTATTTTTTAACTGATGCTGAGAGAAATCTAATAAAGTTACTATATTAGGTTTTAAGAAATTTTCAAAAAGGATATTACAGAGATCCTCAAAATTAGAAATATTAAGGCAGGAAATAGTATAATGGGTTAAAGCAGAACCTTTAAGTTATTTTGAAATAGGAAGAATTTTCCAATAATTTTCTTTATTGTTAAGTATACATGCATTGTTAAAATATTCTAACCAGACTTCAACCCTCATTCCATTTTCGGAATCAAGAGCGATTATATATTCCTCACTGGGAATATGTTTATTAGCACTACTATTTACAGCCAAATTGGTTTGATCATTATTCGCCATTTTTAAATCAGATCTGAAAATCATACAGAAATTTAAATTTTAAATTAAGCATGAAAATTTTGAAGTACAAAATAGGAAATACCAAAATATAAAAATGAAATATCAAGAAACAAAGAAAAAGTAAAATATTTGGTGTTACTAATAAATATTCATGTAACAGAGAGGGTGGTGTCTAGGGGTATGTTGAATGAAAAAAAGACGTTAAGGTTTAAGGATATTTAATGACATCTACAGGTTGTTAAACCTGGCTAGGCGCGCACTGCTGGGAGAAGAGTAAGTGTATTCCTTCTCCTGCTTACATCCGGGGTTTACAGAGAGTGACGCTGGTGTCGCCTGAGCGTATGCAACACTCGTCCATCCTGATGTGGTCGGTCCCCGACCAGGCTGGAAAATATGCAAGTAAAAATTATACGAATACTAACAACTGAAAAGAAAAAAAAGAATAAACAAATTTCCTTGAGTATATAGAGGGAAAAAAATAAAGTCATTAGAATTCTGGAAAGAAAAGTCTTAGGGATTATCCTATGGTTTCATCAGATCAGCAGATGTGGATGTCAAATTCGGGCCTTCTTGTCTTCCTATTTTCTTTACATCGTACCTGTCGTTTGGACGAACTTTCACGACTTCATATGGGCCAAAATATTTTGGTCGCAATTTCACACCTACTCCAAACTGGGTTTTCTTGATTGCAATTCTGTCACCTTCTTTGTATTATCTTGCTTCTTTGCGATGTTTATTGTAGTGTAGTCTACTTTGTTCTTGGAATTTCAGGATATTGGATTTGGTATCTTCTCTCATTTGTTGTTTATTCTGTAAAGATAATTGAAAATTTTCTTCCGTGAAAATGGCTTTGATTTTGATGTCATCTTTATTTTTCATTTTGACGCCTGTTAAAAGTTCAAATGGTGTATATTTGGTGGCTATGGAAACAGTGCTGTTAATTATTCATTGAACTGATGATACGTGTTTATACCATTTATTGGGATCTTCAAGTGAAAGCTTTGTTAGGACTGGTATTAACGTTGCATGAATTTTTTCTACCTGACCGTTCCCACGCGGTACACCTGTTGTGATTGAAATAAACTCGATATCTTCATCCTAACAAAATTTCTGAAATTCTGTAGAAGTGAATGCTGTTCCTTTGTCTGAAATTATTCGTCTGGGACTTCCAAAGGTTACTTGATGGAATTTTAATTTGTCTAAAGCATCGTTAGCTGAAGGAGACTTTACAGGATAAATCCACAGAATTTTGGTGAAAGCGTCGATGACAGTAAAGATATATTTGTAATTTTTGTTGGTACTTGTTAGTGGACCCAAAAAGCCAATATGGTGGGTACCAAGTGGAATATCACCTTTTGGTTATGGGATGTAGAAATCCTTCTCGTTTGCCAAATTTTTTGGATGAAAGAATGCAAGGAATACAATTTTCAATAACATTTTCTACAGTCTTACGCATATTTGGGAAAAAGAATTGTTGTTTGAATAAATTTTTAGTTTTGTTGATGCCGAAATGTCCTTTAGAATGTTCAAGTTGTACGATTTGTTTTTGCATTTCAAGTCGAACGACTAGATGTTCTTGGTCGTTGACAATTTTGTACAGCACATCATTTTTTAATGTGTAATCAGAGGCTGAAGATGATTGTAATTGTTGTTTAATACTGGATGTAAACTCATCATTAATTTATGCTTTTTTTAATTTTTGTGTTGTCTCGTTGTATTGTATGAGCATGACTGGATAACGACTGAGCGCGTCAACATGTTGCATTTGTTTACCTGGCCAGTGAAGTATTTCGTAATCGAAGTCTTCTAAGAAGAGAGCCCATCGTGCTATTCTAGGTGGTAAATCTTTCTTTGACATAGTTTTTTGAAATGCTTGACAATCTGTGATTATTTGAAATTTTGTGCCGACGAGGTAGTGTCGAAATTTCTTTAATGCTGTAACTATCGCTAAGACCTCTAGCTCGTAGCTGGAGTATTTCTCTTCTTGAGGAGAAGTTTTACGACTCAAATAGTGTATTGGATGAAAGTTATGATTTGAGTCCATTTGTAGAAGTATAGCGCCAAACCCTTTCATACTGGCATCGCAGTGTATTTGTAATGGAGCGTTTTGCTGATAAAGATGTAATACAGGTTCCTGAGACAAAATTTGCTTCAAAGAGAGAAAAGCTTGTTTTTGTATAGGACCAAAGGTGAATGAAACTTTGTCTCGTAAAAGATCGCTTAAAGGTCGTGCGATTGATGCATCGTCCTTAATAAATTTTCTAAAATAGCCTGTTAGTCCTAAAAATGATTGGACATGCCGAGTGTTTTTAGGTGTTTGGAAATTCATGACTGCATTTGTTTTAGCTGTTAAAGGACGAATAGTGCCTTCTTCAATAATATGGCCAAGAAAAGTTAATTTCCGCTGAAGAAAATTACACTTTTTAAAGTTAAACTCTAAACCATAAGTAGCAGCAACATCAAATACTTTTTAAGCATTGCAATCCCTTCACATTCAGAATTTGCCGGAATTAAAATGTCGGCCATGTATATAATAACAGTGTTGTCTTTTAAGAGATCTGTAAACACAATTTGAATGTATTTTTGAAATAGTGAGGGAGAATTACACAGACCAAAAGGAACTAACTCTATTAAATTGGTATTGACCATTATGTGTTATGAAACTGGTGTATTTACGGCTATCAGGATCAATTTTGATGTGAAAGAAACTGTTTTTTAAGTCCAGATTTGAAAAGAGTATCGCTCCATGCAGTTGGTCAAAAATGTCTTCAATGAGGGGTAGTGGAAATCTTTGTTTAATTGTTTTAGAATTAAGAGCACAAAAATCAACACAGAGTCTGGTTGACTGGTCTTTTTTCTAGACAAGAACTAAAGGTGCGGCAAAATTAGATGAACTTGGGGAAATTATTCCATCAGACAGCCATTGGTCAATTTGGTTTTCGACGATATTTTTTTTCCGCTTGACTTAATCTTCTAGGACGTAACGCGATGGGTGTGTCATCAGAAAGGATAATTTGCATCTGTAAGTTTGGATCTTTAATTTTATTTGGTTTGTAAGATTGGATAAGGTATTCAACTTCGCGACGCGTATCAACGTTCAAAATATGCGTTAAATCTACTTGAGGATAAATTACATTTAAATTTGATAAAAAATAATCCTCATTTTGAAAAAGCAAATAGAGAGATTCGTTTTTATTATTAACTGATAAAGAATTACAATCGCTAATTTTCAATTCAGAAAAAGATTTGTTTACGTTAGCTTCGCGCTGAAAATCAGTTATATAACATGTTTGATCGGATATGGGCTGTGACGTCAGTTCCTATTTCTTATTTTCTTTTTCAAGGAATAATTTCTGTATTGAAGAGTTTAACGATTCTTTTTATTCATTGGGTGTTTTACATTACTCGCGCTGTGAATGTTTTGAAATCGAATTGAGCCATTTGGCCTTGAACCTTCACCGGAATGATTTCGGATAGTTTGCGGTGCAAAAGAATGCAAGCTCAACATATTTTGGCTAACTGATTCAAAAGGGAAATTATTTTGTCTATCATTTTTATTTTTATGCGAAAGAATGTTCTTAGAATGAGAGGAAGTAGGATTTTTTTCTGAAATCCGTGCATTTTCTTTTTCTGCTTTATTTAAACCATCAAAAATATTAGGCGGAACTATTAAATCACAATACAATTTATTACAGACAGCTGCAGTTACTATTATCGGGTTTTCACGAAAACTTGGAAGAGCTAATTTAATTTTAGTAAGTTCAGCTTGAATTTCATTTCCGAAAGCACATGTTACTTGAACAGTTCCTAAAGATTATGTTTCGGGTGGAATGAGGGAGGATTTCACACACACAATATTCGCTCCCGAATCGATTAAAGTTTTCACGATTTTATCATTAACAAAAATATTTTCGTATTGCAATTCATGTAAGGATTCATTAAACATTTTACCTTCGACTTTACAAACAGGACCGTGTTTTGAATTAGGTCTAGAATTGAAATGGGTTTCGTTTCTGTTCTTATTTGTTGAAGTGTTTCGTGAATAATTTGTGAAATTTTTATCACGCGAGTAGCAGCGATTAAAGCCCTGGGACGAATTGTATTTTTGTTTTTTGCTGTCATACGGCGGTTGACGGTACTGTGTTTTGTCGAAATACGACTTTCGCTTTGCTACGTAGTAAACATCGCATTCCCTAGCCAATTTAGTAGGCTGAAACCAAGATTCGTTTTGGCGTATCCCGATGTTTTGTTGCGTTTCGCGATCGAGGGTGGAAAATAATTTGTCGGCTATCATTAACTCACACAAAGTTTTAAAATCATCCGCATTACGAAGTTTAAAATAATATTCAAAAGAACTTGTTAATCGTGACGAAAACTGTACGTGCGATTCGTTTGGCAGTCGTTGGGCCCTACGAAAATTATTTAAGCATTCTTGTGGGGTTAGTTGGAATTCTCGTAAAATAATGGGTTTAACTTTCTCGTAATCTTGGAGTTCGTTTTCGGGGATATAAAGTAAAATACTGTTAGCTTTTTCACTGAGAATATTAATTAAGATCTCTGATTTTAATTCCTGTGGAACATTTTTGGTTGTAAACGCACGTTCAAGTGAATGAAAAAATAAATTATAATTTTCAGGTTTAGAAGGAACTGGCATACTAAGGGTCTTAATGGATTTAATGAGACTTTCTAAAAGGTTAGTTGACGGTGTTTCGAATGTTGCAGTAGTATTGTTTGAATTATTAGAATTTATAGCGGAGTTTATTTTCGCGAGTTCAATTTCTTTTTGAAGTTGAATGATTTTTTGGGGCGTTTGCTCGGCTTCTTTTTTCTCTAGTTCTGCTTGTTTTTTTTTCTTTCTAATTCTGATTCTTTTTGTTCCTCAACGAGTAAATTAAGCATATCCTTAACGAATTCAGGTTCGTTTTTGAAAGTGTCAGTTTGTTCGATTAATACTTTTAAATTCAAAAGTGTAGCATTTCTGGGACAGTAACACCTAGTTCTTTCGCGGCAGTTATTAAATCTTCTTTCTTAGTATTTCTATACATGTTGAGTAAAAAAGGTTTGATCCTACCTGATTTGACGATATCGGAGTGTTTGTAGACTGCAGATAGATTTCGCTTATAAAAATCTATCCGTTTGCGATGAGTTCACCACTATTCACTTTTCACGGCGATGATTGGAGATACGAAGCAGATGGAGTTTACACTCTTGATGCGATGAATAGACGGGGAAATTGGCCTTTTTGTTTTACTGGAACACTCGGACGATGCCGAAGAGACTTTTTGGTTGAGTCTCAAGCTTTGGTTTGGCGTGGCGAAGGAGACGGTAGTATTGGTCTCGGAGTGGAGGATTGGCTCTTATTAGGCGTCAGAGGAATTCGCTGATCAAGCATTCGCCATTGTGTTGGGCGATTTCGATGAGCGCCGTTTGTTTTCGGCGACTTTTGATTTTAACACGGGTTCAAAAACCATTAAAGTTGCGAGGTCGAGCCCCCATGTAACAGAGAGGGTGGTGTCTAGAGGTATGTTGAATGAAAAAAAGACGTTAAGGTTTAAGGATATTTAATGACATCTACAGGTTGTTAAACCTGGCTAGGCGCGCCCTGCTGGGAGAAGAGTAAGTGTATTCCTTCTTCCGCTTACATCCGGGGTTTCAAGAGAGTGGCGCTGGTGTCGCCTGAGCGTGTACACCATTCATATATCAAACGTTAAAAATTTTATATTTCATATTTCAATATATAGTTTTATCACAATTTATAGATAACTTATAGAACTATAAAAATATGTCAAATATTTTTTGCAAGTAATACATTTTTTAAAAAAAAAAAGTTCACTTATTTGTTTTTATTCGTGAAAAAATTTTAACTTGAAAATTATGTCTTGAGCAGTAATTAATCACTTTGATGTCCCGCATTCATCAAGCACAATATTGTACTTTTAATATTTTCTTTCTTTTCCATTTTATCACAAATTTTGATGAAAACACAATTCTATTTACATCATATACGAATAATTGAATGAATGCTACGCGCAAGAGACTTGAAGGGAATTTCTTTCTTTTTAACGAACTTTAGCCGTACAATGGCGCAGAAAAAGGGGGAATCCCCATTATAGCTGAGCTGAAAACATTTCTGTGACATAGATTCTTGTTCACATGGTTGTCGCTAAGAATACGACGATTTTACTTGAAGTATCGACGATGATTTTCTTATTTTCTCTAATCATCCATCTTTTTCCCGGCATCAATCCTGCCGACTTTAAAATAATAAAATGGACTGCTTGGAATTTTTCTTACATACTAAATGTTTTGTTATGTTGTAGTCGTGGCATATTGGAGGAGACTTGATATTTGTATACTTTTATTATTTCTTGGCCAGGACATTGCAACAGTTCACACAAAAACTACTATTTAAAAACACAAAGGCGGACAGACGGAAGCATGCAGTAGTGCAAATTACATGAAGAACACAAAGACAAAAGAAATAGAGCACCCAGCGCTCTGAGTTTTTAAACTGGCGATGAAGGTCATACGACTCCTTTCTAACCACAGTCATGATTGGTTGCAAATGCGCGCGAGCAGTTAGATTAAGATTTAGATATTAGTCTTGTACCAAAGAATTAGAAAATAATTTAAAGGAGTTTATATAAAGAAGGCTGCAGTGAGTCATTACACACACACACACACACACACATATATATATATATATATATATATATATAAAACTTCCGCACTTATTCTAATCTCTTTTGGGAGTATTTTTTCCCCATTCAGGTCGAACTAGGATGCAACTCACAAGTACGGACCACAGGAAATGAGATTTTTCCCCTTCGCCATGGTGTCAGAATGACAGGCCAGCCACATTCATCAGGTTCTGGAGCTGTCAAGGTTTACGACCTCTACCACGATGGATCGGAAAGGACAAACGTTTCACGGTTCTATAAGGCTCGCGGCGTCATTAAGAGAATTCGACAACATGCTACCCATTACGGCGGGTACATTCTTCCAGCGTGGTGTCTTCCACCCCTCTTCAATTCGTCAAATTTTACAGACAGCGCGGTTTTTATTTGGCGGGGTGTCTAGGGGTTTTTACGATGTATGGGTTAACTTTGAAAATTAGAATAGACAACATAATTTAAAGAAACTAAATAATTTATTATGAGTTATAGGGGAGTATTTACATGGGGAATATTTACAAAATAGAAATTAGAACATGCAGACATTTAAAAATGTAAGAAATATAGTTCATTCTTTCTGGGAGGACGATAGAGGTTAAATAAACTCATTAGCGATGGGATCGCAACTTATCGCCAGTTGTGGCGAAACAAGCGCGGATGCGCTAAGACGGTGTTTCGTTGTCAATTGTTAGTAGGTCTCTGACGAAAACAAACCACGTCAGCGTTTTAATAAGCACGCTAGATGGCGTTGCTGTGGAATGCTGTTTTTGACTAAAATTGCCGTCCTCTGCAAAGGGATATAATCTAACCTTTTACAAAAAGAGAAAGTTCCATGGGATATTCTACACACACACACATATATATATAATAAATACAATACTTTTTTATAATTCCCTTTACATATAGGGCCTATAACATGTTGATGTACTTTAAATATTGTTTTGAAATATATCCTTCGAAGTATGTGTATGGAATAGGATTCTACGAAAACATTTTCTATTCCTAAGGGTTCCGTGAGTTCAAAAAGTTTGAAGACCACTGGTTTAGGAGATATCGTGATGAGAATGAGTCGCTTTTTTTTTATATATATAGATAAGGATATCACTGTTATTACGTTATATGAAACATGTTGCAAAGGTTCACATGAGTGAAATATATTGATTTCCATATCTCTATAGAGAATGAACCTTAAATACAATAAATCCTAGTTTAATTATAATAGAAAATTATAAAGTATTAAATAATCCTTCATTGTTGTTCTGTGCTGGCTTTTCAAAGGAAGTGCACTCGTCAGATTTTGAAATTTGATAGGGGGGGGGGGAGCGTGTTTTAAAATATCTGTAAAAAAAAACAATGAACTACCCAGTGAGTGTTTGCTACTCAGATTTGCTCTAGGATTCAGCTTTTCTTACAGATACTGTGAGACATTTAAATAATATAAGACTGCAAAGAAAAGATTATACTTTTCCTACCCTAATTTATCATATGTTTTCATTTGCCTCGATTTTGGAGATGAAGACTAACACATTTCACTTTATCTACCAAAGTTAATAATCTCTCGAGTTTTGATAGTTTTAAAAGTTTAATATCCAATTTTCAGGATTCATTCAGTTCTAGGTTTAATGATTTTCAAGATGATAAAAAAAATGCTCTCATTTGTTCACACTTTTATAATTTCTCTGCAAGACCATTATTGCTACTCGCCTGAAAACCAAATCAGAAATATTGACCTACAGCACCATGCTACACCGAAAAGGAAAAATATTAAGGAACTTATTTGAACTGCAAGTAATCCGAAATATGTTGAATTTTTAAGAGTTGTACGAGCAAGCAGTTTCCAAATTTACTCGATTTGGCTGTCAGATATTGTTGTAGGTTTGGATCAACATGTTTCTGAGCAAATGGTTTCTGTTATGAATATATTAAAATCAAAATATAGCTCAAAATTTATTGATATTTACCAAAAATAACATAATTTTGTTAGCATCTTCAAATACTAATCTTAATACAGTTGACTTGATAAAAAATGACTACAAATTCAACAGTCACTTTAAGAAAATACTGACTGTTTAATAATTGCATAGAATTAAATGTCTCAACTTATTCCTTTTTTATATCTAACCTAACTATAATTTGTGAACCTGTAAAAAGTTTACTAACAATAAAACTTAAGTTTGTACTTTTGTTATTATTTCTGAATTTCTACTACTTAGACTTGCATAAAAATGTATTATTTGCGTAAAAATTCCAAATAAGCCTATAAGTAAAAAAATTTCACCCTTTTATATGTTATTTTCTTTGTTGGAAAAGTTAAAGTGGCACGCATAAATTTTTAAAATCAGATAGTGGCACAGTTCTCCAAACGGTTGGCCATCCCTGCTCTAACCTCGACACGCTGCTCGCGTAACCATTTCTATAAAGTTGAAGCAGCGAACTTTACAAACTGTTTTGTGTGACTCCGATTAGTCTATGATCTGAAAACATTTAAGCAATCGTGTTGTGCTTTCTAGTTCTAAGAATGTTGTTAAAAAGTATTGGAGAGACAGTGAACTGATGGATTTGATGTTAATATTTGAAATTTGTAAAATAAAAAAATAAATGGTAAATGTACTCATTAACAATACACTGGTGTGCAAAAATTAAGGACGAAGTCGAAAAATTAGCATATCAGCTGAACAAAGAGGCAGAGTGGACAGAAAGACCAATCAGGAGATTAAGTTAGGTGATGTACGGTAGCACATGTGCAGATATACAGGTAGACGTAATGGGGGAGTGTCTGAGTAGTAAAGCATGTTGTCGGTGTAAGATTAGTATTTCTGGCAAAGAGATTGCACACCGTATAGCAGTTAAAATCACATCGAGTTGCTGCCTCAGCGAGAAATGGCGAATAATCAATCTGTTAGACGACATCTGGATGCTTTTACCCGAGGTCGAATCATTGGGAAGTTGGAGGAAGGTCGCAGTGTGACAAGTGTGGCTGCAGAGTTCGGAATTGCTCACAGCATCGTTTCACGACTTTGGAGACAATTTCAAACTACAGGAACAGCTATCCGGGGGTTCAGTAGTGGTCGTCCACGAGGAACCACACCCGCAGATGACCGGTATATTGCCTTACAGGCCAGAAGAAACAGGCGGCAGACATCGGGAGAAATCGCTAGACACACGACACAGGCGACTGGACGACCAATATCGCGTTTTACCGTGGCCAGAAGACTGCACGGTGGTGGTCTGTTTGCACGACGCCCTATACGGTGTGTACCTCTAACGCCTGCCCATCGGAGAAGGCGTTCTCTGTGGTGCCGGGAACACCGGAATTGGAGAGACAATGAATGGGGACGAGTACTCTTTACAGATGAGAGCAGATTCAGTCTGAGTAGCGATTCTCATCGCATTCTCATCTGGAGAGAGCGGGGAAGCCGCAATCATCTCTGGAACATCATTGAAAGGGACAGGTAGGGAGGTGGCGGTGTTCTCGTTTGGGGAGGCATCCTGCTTGGTAGTCGTACAGCCCTTCACATCTTCGAAGCAGGTTCAGTCAACGAGACCCGTTATTGTAACGAGATTCTTCTTCCATATGTGCGTCTTTTTAGAGGCGCTATGGGTCCGCAGTTCCTTTTCATGGACGACAATGCACCATGTCATCGCACAGTAGCTGCCGAACAGCTCTTATAGAGTGAGGATATTGAACGTATGGATTGGCCGGCACGATCTCCGGATCTCAATCCCATCAAAGATGTATGGGATTTTCTAGGCAGACGCTTGGCAGCTCGTACCTTACCACCAGTAACGATTCCGGAGCTTCGATTGGCGCTGCAAGACGAATGGGCAGCAATGCCTCAACAACTCATGTCCTTACGTATTGGGGATCTTACGGTATTAAATGTGTTGATTTGGAATGCTTTTGAACAAAGTTATATTGAAAAAACCGTCTCGTCCTTAATTTTTGCGCACCAGTGTATGTACAGGTATATACAAGAGGTGATCAAATGAAAAGGTACGAAATGACACGGTGGCTACAAATATAGACTTTATTCAAAATATACACCATAAGCCTGAGCACAACGATCCCACTGATGAACAAGCCGCAGGATTCCTTGTTCCCAGAATTCCTGTGGCTGTGACGAGACCCAGTCCTTCACAGTGTCCTTGAGTACGTCGTCCGAGTTGAAGCGCTTTCCTTTTAGGTGTTTCTTCAGTGGACCAAACACATGGAAATAGCAGGGTGACATGTCCGGACTGTAGGACGGATGGTCCAACGTCTCCCATTGGAACTTGTCCAGTTCCATTTGTGTGACTCTGGAGACGTGTGGACGCACGTTATCATGGAGCAGAACCACACCCTCCGTGAGCAGCCCCGGTCTTTTGTTCTTGATGGACCTGCGTAGGCGTCGGAGTGTCTCACAGTACACATCGGAGTTAATGCTTTTTCTGTGCTCGAGTAATTCTGTGCTCGCATCATTTGGACGCCGCTTTTTATAAGAGCCTTTGCTCTCTCTTGCGCATGCGGGCACCCGCGCATGATCCGATCCCAGTCAGAGTCTCCAATGGCATCCCGAGATGTCTCGGTACATTCTCCCTTGGCGGAATATGCAAATATTTAACTGTTTCATTTTTATGTCGTTTCGTACCTTTTTATTTGATCACCCCTTGTACGTATGAATAAAATTCAACAAAGGAAGTTAAATTTATTTTTATTTCTAGATGAAAATACTAACAAAAAAGTCACTCCTTATCCTTCGAACAAATAATAATTCCAAGTTTAGAAATTGAATCAGCTAAAAATACACTTTTCTTGATTCTTCTGGGAGTAGTAAAATAGTTACAAGGTGTAGAACTATTATGGGCAGTAAAATAATTTAGACTAGTAAGATAATCAGGCATTAGTTTTCTATCGGTCTTTCACAACTATTCAATCTAAATAATTATAATTGTTCTTTCATCGTTTTCTGTGTCACAGTCCAACTTTTCCGAAGTCAAGGATTCTAAGTCATAATGTTGAACAAAGAGCAAAGACAATGAACGGGGCCTTTGATTTTCCTTTTCGATGTTAATTTTTCAGAGATGTTTGAGGTGGTTACAAGCCATAGAAGATTGCAGTCACATTCTATAAAGTTGTCTGTAAGTAAAAACCACAGAAATTTATAACACAAATAGGTTAAAAAAACTCTCAAAAAATAGTTACAAATATTGTGTTACGTCTTTTATTTCTCTATTATATAGTCTCGCTATCTGTTACTGCTTGATTTAAAAGTCGACTGGAAACTCATGTAATAGCGAAAAAAATTAAGTTTGAAATACTTTTCTGGCAGAAAAAAAACCCTCCTGTAATATAATTTAAGTTCATGTTGTAGAAACTTTATATTATCTATATAAATAAATAAAATTGAAGTGTCTGTTTGTAATTTCAAATTAGCAGCATTTTACTAAATGCATTTAAAGGTATATACGGTACTTATATAAAAAATAAATTTTTAAAAATTTTGTCTGTCTGTCTGTTTGTTCCGGCTAATCTCGAAAACGGCTGGTGCGATTTTAAGAATTCTTTCACTAATGGAAAGCTACATTATCAGCGAGTAACACAGGGTACATTTTATCTCCATATTCCTACGGGAACGGAAACTATGCGGGTAATACCGTATGACTTTGCTTACTCCCCACCAAGTTGGCGCAAAATTATGCATTTGGTCAATAATGGAAATTTCTCACATTTATAACACAGTGAATTGAAACACAGTGTAATTTAGCAACTTTACAAAAAGCAATTTTTAAATGGTTTTTTATTAAACGTATAACGTTTATTACGTTACGTTTGTTAAATGTCAAACTCAAACTTTGAAAAATATCGCCAAGTTGGCTAAGAAGTTCTCTATTCCGACAATCCCAGATATTTTAATGCAAATTTTCTCGCACTTTTTAAATAAAGAAACGAAATAAAGTTTTAGTGAATTGCGCGCGCGATTTAAAAAATTCTATGGTAATATTAATTGACAGTTTCACATGAAAAGTTTTGATTTATCGAATATTTATTACTTTGAATTTTTTTTAACCTAATTATACAATATTCATATCTTGCACAAAATGTTTCACTTATACTGAACCTAGATATTTTACATAGAGGTATTACTTTGAAGATATACTAGATATTTCTATGGAGGAAGCCATACAATATCACTCACCGCATAAAAATAGGCAGCTTTACGCAATACTTATTTTATCTTCGGTCTTTCTAATCCTCAAACCTTTTGGAAAAAGTACAAAGACTACATGGCGGAAAATATTTTGCAGCAAATACAAGCAAATATGCCTTTCAATAAACATATCTACAACGAAACGCAATAAAGGTTATCAGAACGGATGGGAAGAAGCTACATGATTTTGGAATGATTAGTCCTAGACGTGTCGAAGGAAATGGCTTCGATAATGAAATTGCTTGAGAATTAAACTACGATTTTATAGCATTGCAACATCAAGTAAAAGAATTTATCTCAATTAACTCCAGAACAAAGTCACGTTTTCCAACAACTGTTACGCAAAATAGAATCCGGCAGTGGTGCACTCTTTTTTCTCGAAGCCCCTGGAGGAATCGGAAAAACGTTTTAATGATCATCAGAAAAACCCAGAAGATAGCAGTTGCTATGGCTTCTTCTGGTATAGCCGTGACTTCACTGACCAACGGTCGCACTGCACATCCCATTTTAAAATTATCGCTTAATCTTACATTTGAAGATTCAGAAAAAATAGCTCTCAGTCCAAAAACGAATATGAGAAAAGTCTTTACAATGAAGTAGATTCGGAACATTATGCAGAGGCGCAATTGAAAATCGGTTATGGATATTTAGACGTAAATGCTGGAGGTTAGATTTTACTTCCAGATAATTTTGTAATGTAGAAGAAAATGATGTAAATCTTATTGCTCAAATTTACACGGGCTTGCAACAAAATTTAAATTGAGGTCAGTGGTTGTGCGCAAGATCAATATTGGCGCCTAACAATGACATTGTCCATAAAATCAACATTGAAAATTTAAACGACGTTTGGGGTAGGCGGGAAATGAAGAAATATTTATCAATGAATACAATCATGGATAAAGAACAAAGTACTTCATATCCCACGGAGTTCTAAAATTCACTTGAAATTTCGGGTGTACCCTCACATAAACTTCAATTAAAACTAAATGTACCAGTTATGCAAAATCTCGATGCTCCTCGACTATTTAAAGGAACGAGGCTTTGGATCACAAGACTGATGCAGAATATACTTGGTGCCAATATTTTAATATATGTCATGAAAAGGGATAGTGTTATCATACCTCGAATTCCAAGTATCTCCACTGACCTACCGTTTCAACTCAAACGATTTCAATATCCCCAGTTTTGATGTTGCTATTAACAAAGCTAACATTTCAGGTGCATTTGGAAAAGCAATATTTTTACCATGGCCAACTATATGTAACCTGATCGGTGTGTCCAATGCCCAAATCTTCACATATTTGCAACTGACGGAAGGACATATAATATATATATGGTATACAGTTCTGTTTTGAGCTCTTTTAAAGAGAAATTATATATTAAACGTAGATACTTTCGATTTTTAAAAATATTAATAGCTTAAGTAAATGAATTTTTGTTGTTAATTATTATAATAAATTACATTTTCAGTTTTTTTAAACTAAGATGAATTTTAGAATTTTTAAATTTTATTTGTTCCAGTCAAGCAATAAACAAATTACTATATTATATTACTTTTTAATGATAATGATTATGACTTTGACAGTTATTTAAAGACATCAACGCGAGCGGAGCCGCGGGTAAAAGCTAGTATGAAAATAAGTAAAAGAATTATGTGAAACATGCTGCATATTGAAAAAAAAGCTTTAATTAAACATTTATTATTAGAATAAGGCAGGAGCTTACCCTTAATGCCTTGGTGCGTGAAAAGTGCTTTTCTGTTGTAATTCGGGATGGCAAACGAGTTTGAAATCGAATTTTAGAAATTTCTGTAACTTTGTCAGATAATTCCGGACGACCCTAAAGCCTCTTCCAGGGACTGAACTTGCCGGCTCAGAGGCACAAAAGTAATCTCCAGTGGTATCTAGGGGCGGGAAACGATATATAATAATTTGAAATCATATCTCAGAAAACTATACTAAACTTGCCGGATATCGTCTGAATTAGGAGAAATGGCATATGAT
The DNA here is from genome assembly GCA_019973975.1 of Trichonephila clavata. Classification (NCBI taxonomy): domain Eukaryota; kingdom Metazoa; phylum Arthropoda; class Arachnida; order Araneae; family Nephilidae; genus Trichonephila; species Trichonephila clavata. The sequence continues at coordinate 31,725 of BMAO01003843.1, read as the reverse complement.
TCAAGTCCCACGTCCGGATTTCATTCCCTCTAGCGACTGAACTTGCTCGCGCTGGAGCATCAAAAGTTATCTTCGGGTGTATTTTGGAGTGTGAAAGGAGAATCTGAAATTGAACTTTAGGAGTTTCGATAACTTTCCCGGACAATTCCAGTCTACCGTATTTCAGACACACCGTAGCAGGGGCTTGCCTTAAAAGCCTTGGATCATGAAAAGTTGGTCCCTGGTGAATTTGAAATAGGATAATCCGAATCTGATATTCAATCTGAGAAATAACAGTAACTTTGTTGGATAATTCAGAATGACCATCTTTTAGGCAAACCGGGGCAGAAACTCACCCTTAAAGTATCGGCGAGGGAAAAGTGTATTCCTGGTGTAATTTGAGATGGTTTAAACGAGTCCGAAATATAGAAATTCCTGTATTTTTGCCAGATAATGCTGGGGGATTGGAATAATCTCGGGCAGTAGTACCAGCCTAACTTGCAGACGTAGAGACGCAAAAATTGGATCTTGATTGTATTTCGGAGCTGCCGATCCGAATATTCTCAATCCAATTCAGGATAATCTCATATCTACGTCAAATAATGCCAGACGAAAGTATTTTGCACGAACTGTGGAAGGGGCTTACTTAAAATTCTTAAGGAGAGAGAAATGCTTTCCTGATGTTTTTCTGGATGGGAAACAAGAATAATCGGAAATCGGATTTTAGAAACTCCCGTAACTTTGCCAGATAATGCGGGCCGACCGCAATGTCTCCTATCAGAGACTGAACTTACAGGAGCATGGGCGTCGAAAGTGGGCCCCCAGTGCTTCTTGGAGGGGGGGGGAGAGAATCTGGAAAAACACTTCAAAAGCTTCCGTAAATTTTCTGGATCTTCCTGGAATGAGGTCAAATGGTTTTGGGTTCGAGTTCCACACACACCTCCGGATTTTCATTCCCTAAAGCAACTAAACTTTCAGGTGCAGTCGTGTGAAAATATAGTGTCAATAGCAAATTCCGTCTTCGGGCATTGTTGTCACTTTGTTAGATGGTGGAAAACCTGCACATTCCGCATCAGCTACCATTGGGCATTCATAAAATACAAGATGCAATGAGTACCATTGAAAAAAAGAGTGGGTTGGCTATAGTATTGGAAATGAATTCAATCATGATCAGAGATAAGTGTACCTTTTCCCATAAACATTCTCTCAAAGCATTACATAGAGCTTTGCAAGATTTAAATGGCGCCGAGAGAATATTCGGTGTTGCTGTTGTATTACTGTCTGGTGATTTCCGACATACATTAACAGCCATTGCACGCTCTACTTTTGCGCATGAGATTAACGCCTGTTTAAGACAATCGTTTCTATGGCGAAACGTGGAAACGCTTCGACTGACCTTAAACACGCGAGTACATTTGCAAGATGATCAATCTGAGCAAATATTTCCTAACCAACTACTGAATATTGGTATCGGTGGAAGTAGAACTTCTTCTCAATACATAATGCACGAAATAACCAGACGATTTCTGTAATGTTCTTTAGGGAAAAACATACTGTTTGTTGAGTGTGTCTTTCCGGATATACTGTATAATTATGTAGATAATTATTGCTTTAGTAATCCCGTTACTTAATCAGAAAAAATGTTGATATTGTGATGAAATAAACTTCTAGACACAGGGTTGTTGCCATTTGAAACCAATCGACACTATTGTTGATGAAAACAAAACCATAAATTTTCCAACCGAGTTTTTTAATTCTCTAGATGTATCAGAAATGTCACCACATAATCTTCGATTGGTACCCTGGTTATTATCTGCGTAAATTAAATTCACCTAGATAATGCAACGGTGCTCGTTTGATCATCAAAAGGATTATACCGGGAACTTCTAAAGCAAAAATTTTGACTGTGAAGTTTAAACCAGAATTTTCAGTTCTGTGGCTACAGGACCTGTTGCCACGTATTCGACTGATACTGTCAGATCTTCCAATACCATTCAAAAAGCTTCAATTCCCAATTCGCTTTGCTTTCGCGATGACCATAAAAGAATCTGAAACCAAAACAATATTCATTTGATACTTTGACTTAAAAAATCCATGTTTCTCGAATGGGCAACTAGATGTTACATCCTTATGTGTGCGGAAACCGTTGAATCTATTTGAGTTAGCAAAATACGGGTTAAAATTATTTGTTGTTATACTTTAAAATGATACAAATAATTTTAAAAATTGCAAAGAATTCACGCTATTCACCCCATTTATAAAATTAATCTTCATATGTTGTTACTTAATGACTTCGTTATTAATTCATGAATTATACTACACTCAAATAGGAGATGAATGAGTTGTTTTCAGTTGTTTTCTTCTTGCGAGTGATACCTGGTTAAAACAAAAAATAAACAACATGGAATGCATATGTTCTTTCAATATAGGTACACTGCTGGCCACCGTAATTGCAACACCCTGAAGGAAGCACGCAAATAACATGGAATTTACAACTTGCATTAGCGGAGATGAGATATGCAAATAATTAGAATTTCAGCACTGACACACATCACGCACGCTTGGGGCGACACCTCAAAGCGCTATTTAAGGCTTGGAGATTTCGACGATTTCAAGCTCAGCAATTGTGTTTTTCTTGTGGTTTTTTCAAAAAACGATCAGTTATGTCTCGTAGAAAACAGCTATTAGCTTTTGATCAAGTATCCGAGTTCGTCAGAGGAAGGATAGTGGCCTACCGAGATTGTGGATTACCTTTCAGGGAAATCGGTAGTTGTGTTGGACGAAACCAAACAATTGTAACGCGGATATTTGACCGTTGGATACAGGAGGGTACGACGGACCGACGTGGTCGATCGCATCCACCTCAGTGCACCACTTCACGTGAGGACTGGCAAATTGTTCGCATGGCAGTGACGGATCGCTCAGTCACATCACGAACCATAGCACAGCACATTGAGTCTGTAACGCATCATTTAGTGTTGGCGCGTACCATTCGACGCTGTTTACACGAAAAAAGGCGTTGTTTAACATTGTAGGAAACCCTTGAGTTTTTACAGAAGATTGACGATGACTGGAAATACAGAGACATTATGGATATTTCAAAATGATAACTTTTTATACAACTATCGACTAACTTTACGGAAATGCAACGTTTTGTAACTCTCATAAAAACAAATGTAATTTTTAACATCCTCTTTATTATGTTATTTATGCTCAAAGTCTAAAAAGTACTTTCGAAGCAATTCTCAAAGCGCAAACTTGGAGCGGATCAAATAAAAAGTAAAAGAATCTTATTTACCTTTTTTATTATATTACAGAACACGAAACGTGTTTTGTAGTGATTTTTCTAATATTTCCTGCTCGTACTTCATTACAAAATTATTTTCAATTGATTCACGTATTTAATTACATATTCAAGTTATATTACATGTTGTAAAGATAAAATCCGTTGGAAGTATTTTTTTGTTTTATTTTTTACTTATTAAACTTTGAATATTTTAATACTTAGTATAAAGTATGAATTATATTAATTTATTGCATGAGAACAACACATTTCTTAAATTTGATTGTTTATTAATATCCAACTAAAAATAAATATGAGGGCTAATATTTGTTGTTTGAAATAGCTAACTACAAAGATTCTAAACTGAAATCTGACAAACACAATAAAAAGGTTTTTTCATTACAATCGTCACTTTATACAAATACATATATTTGATTTGAATATATCATTTTATGTATTATTTGCCATACTATTCTCAGATGAGAGAAGAAATCATATAATTAAAAAAACATTATAAACACTTCTGTTGCCTAACTCCGTGTCTCAAGTCTTCCAGTGTGCTCCGCACTATTTTATTCAGAAGTTCAACTTCCGTATACTGATAGAAATAAAATTATATAAGATAAAGATGAATTGTAGCACAAATTTATAATTTTTCATTTAATTCAACACTTTTATAAGCATAAAAAATAGATTTATTTTTCCGATCCAACAACTCTTAACTAAATTTTGCTGGATTGATAAATTAGAATTAAATTAATTTTAATCTAAATGAGATGAAATGGCTTTCCAACAAGCTTCAAAAATAGAATATGCAAACAGTTAATCTTTGGTGCTCGTTGACCAATTAGCACAATGCAACACAGCTTCTGAATTGTGTATACAACAGACGACTTTTCCGTATCAAGGCATAAGGTTCAAGTGAATGTCAGGCAGTCGATCTACGTGGACTGTACCAATGCCTACAAAAGGGATTCATGAAGAATATGAGAGGAAGTCGCTGTTTGACTGAGAGGACATGCAGTTAGACTAAAACAATAGTCACTGTTATCCCTTCGTACGTGTATGGCAGGCATCTTAGCAAAACGATATCCACTAATCCTACGAGTTAATGATCAGCAGCACACAGTCTCTGTCAAATCGGATGTTTATTCGACGTTTGGGTCAAAGCGACGTACAATTTTATGATGATGGCAGTAATGAGTGTAGTATAGCCGTAAGTAGTAGTAGACCACCAGGAATGAAAGAATATTAGAACAGAATGATCTACCCATACCATTCACGGACTTTAAGGGAGGTCAGTAGGGTAAAAATCATGGAATGATCGATTTTGAGTTTTTGATATTTCTGAAATCTGTATTTCATTACCTTTCTAGGGATATAACATTTATGCCATATTTTCAATTAGAACTATGTCAAAATGACTTTTAAAAAATTATCAACTGGTGGGCCACGCCCCCTTTTGACAGATATTTGCCTTTTAAATATCCTGAAACAATTGCAAAGCCTTCTTTTTGTTTATTCAAACGCAATTTACTTTAGATAACAGTTGACTGTTCGATTAACTCTATTAGTTTGGTGGCGGAATTTCGAGTTACAACATGTTTCCAAGAGTTTTAAAGTATTATTTCTTACTATTTAAATATTTACTTTCACAAGGTATGATTTTTTTCTGAACTACTATTTTCATAATTTATAATTTTAAAATTACTTTTTAAAGAAATAAAAATTTTCTAAATTTACTGTATGTGAAAAAAAAAGCAGCAAATTTACATTATATATTCCTTATGCATTCTTGAGGATACTGAAGTGATATTTTGAAAATATTACAACAAAAAAAAACATTTAGCTAAGAGCACATGTGTCAAAAAACAAACAAATTTGAATAAATTCAGTGATAATAAATGTCTGTTTTTAAAAAAAAAACTAATTTTTTAAAAAAAAAATATCACTTCAGTATAAATATAAATGTTACTTAACTGTACAGACAAGTTTTTAAACTTAAATATTCAAAAGTTTCTGAATGAATTGTACATACAAAAATTCAGATGTGTAATACCATTTGTCGTTGCAAGAAGCTGGTTAAATACATAAAAATACCTAAATATCATGTTTAAAAACATAGAAACAGTTTTATTTTTGCTGTTTCAGAAATCATGTGTACAGTTTAGAGAAACTTTTGAAATTTAAAAGTCTTAGAAACTTATGTTTGCATGTGAAAAAACAGAACACATGAAAACTTTCGAAATGACGTAAAATCATGTTTTTCAAATGCACACCAAAACCATATAGATAAATTTTTCCCATTATATTTATGATAATATTTGCTCTACTTTGATATTTGTAATACATAAATGCTACAAATTCTTCTAAAATTTATAGCGATTTTGTGATAATAGATGTAAATTTTACAAAATATCTCGCTAAACAAAAACTAAAAAATGTTATGTATGTATTTTCTGACAATTTGAAAACATTTTTGATGCTTTTTTTACTTAAAATATATTGACTTGATGCTAATGTTGAATAAAATGTGGCAAATACATGTTGGAAGTCATAATTTTTTTGATAAAGTGACATTTCATGTTAAAAATGCATTTTTCAAAAAGTTTGTTTATAAGAATTTATGTTTTTTTTCTCAGAAAATAATGCAAGGATGCTCATAAAATTACAGTAAAACATAACTCATATGTACACTGAAGATAACCATGTACACTGAAGTGTGCCTTTATAAATTTTCCCAAAATAATTTAACATAAAGCATTTATCGTCGAAAAAAAATGAAAATTTTCAAGAAATTCATAGTAATATTTTTATGTTGCATGGTTTTGAAAAAACTTAACATTATATTTGAAATATCTCACTTCAGCATAAATATTAAAGCCTAATTAATATTCAGATTAAATCAGAAGTCTTAATATTTAACAGTTTCTGAGAAAAAGTACACATATATATGTGATGATACGGGATGATTTTTGTCGTTACCTGTAAAGCTTGTTATGCACATAAAATTACATAAATTTCATGTTTAAAAACATAAAAACAGTTTTCTTGTTGTTTTGGATATCATTTATGTAATATTTAAAGAAACTTTTTAATTCTGATACTTTAAGAAATTGTGTTTACATTTGAATATACAAAGAAAGCACTAGTGAAACTTTTCGAAATGTCATATATTCATGTATTATATTTCTTAATTTGTGTCTTCTTTTTCTATAAATTTATTGTATGCATGAACTGGAATTTTTTATTTTATATTTCATATATATTGTGTATACTGAAGTGAAATTTTTGAGATATTCCTCAGACATTTAGCTAAAAAGCAGATGTTGTAACATAGAAAAGGAAAATTTTTATAAAATTCATTATTCTACTGTGCAAAAATTACATTTTTAAACAGGCTGATCAATTTTTTAAAAAAATTTCACTTCTGTATAAAGATAAATGTTAATTTAATGCACACATAAATTTTTAAGCTTTGTTTTCAATAGATTCTTAGTAAAAGGTACATAAATATATCCCAAAATGCAATGCCCTTTTTCGTTGCACAAAACTTGTTACATACAAAAAATACACAAATTTCATGTTTAAAAACATAAAATCAGTTTTCTTGTTGTTGTTTTGGATACCATTTATGTAATATTTTAAGCATCCTTTTAATTCTGATACTTTAAGAAATTGTGTTTACATGTAAATTTATAAAACACTAATGAAATTTTTTGAAATGTCGTATAATGATGTATTACCAAAGCCATTTTTTCATGTATTGACACATTTTTACATGGTATTTATGATGCAAAGTCAACTTGGATGGACAGTAATGTATCAGAACAGCAAATTCTTCAAAAATTGATCCATAATTTGAGAAAAATGATGCAAATGCTATAAAATATCTCGATAGATAAAAAGTGAAAAATGTTATATATATATTTTCTGAGAAATCTAAGTAAAAGAAATAAGTAAAAAGTCTAAAAAGTTATTGAGAATAAGCTAATATTTAAAAAATACTGCAAATACAGATTGAAATTCATAATTTTTTTGATGAAGTGACATTTTATAATAAAAATGCAATTATCTCAAAACGGTGTTTTTAAAAATGCGTGTACCATTTTCTCAGAACTTATTCAACGGAAGCACTTGCAATCTGCACTGAATATTACTGATATGTTAATATATATACTGAAGTGAACTTTTATTAATATACCGATAATATATTTGTAAAAGTCAGTTATCGTGAAAAAAAATGACATTTTTCAAAAAATTCATAGTGATACATTACGATGAAAGTTTTTGAAGAAACTAAACAATATATTTGAAAAAGTTCACTTCAGTTTAAATAAAAAATTCTAATTAATATACAGAAAAAAATTTAAGTCTGTACATTTAATATTTTATGAGAAAAAGGCACATAAATATGCTCAATTTAACATTAGCGGGATAGGGGGTACCGACTGACCTTAATATGTGTGCTTGTTCATTATTCGACGCGTAGCTGGGGACAAATCCTCTCAATGTCCATCTATAGGTGACATTGTGAAAGAGAGAGAGAGAAAAACGGAGATGCCGCACATTTTTGCAGTGCACATTTTTGTAATGGTGAAAAATAGGACGGTAGACTTGAAGGTTGCGCGATACGCTCAAGATAACGGTACGATACTACTCACCTGACTGTCCACCGCGACAAAGCCCGTCAATCAAGCGTATGCTAGATTTGCCATTTAATTTGATGGTTTGACTCTTCTGTCATCGTCGTGATATACGGTAGTTCATCAACTTTTACTTTTCATGGTGTTACCTTTCCATTAATGGACCTTTGGGTTTATATTTCAATATATAATGTCCAGCTGCACATGGCCATCATACCTACTTATAGACTTCATGTTTCTTCCACACTTTCATGGCCTCTCTGCACAATTATCAGATCTTTCCAAATATACCACGTTTAGGCTCTGATGAGCAGTTATTGACAGTAATTCCTGAATGGCAGAGATATATCTCACCAACCTAAACACGCCTGTTAAACAAACTTTAAAGAAGACATCCACGAATTCTGCAAGGTAATGTACAGATGGATTATAGGTCGTATCATGGGTAATGACTTAGAGTCTGACTTCCCCTTCCAATCATCTCCTTATTGGTGTGTGTCAGTTTTTATATTGTTGGACATAAATTTTAAATCCTATTTCTATCACGATATATATATATATATACTAGCTAAACCGGCCCGGCGTTGCACGGGCTTTTACTAAGGGTATAACTTAATCTCCATGTTATAGTCCTCCTTTCTTTCTGATGCCAGAACTTTTGTGTGAGTGTGACGGGCACGATGTGAGTACATGGCCCGTGAGTGCATATCATGGCATTCTCCTTTTGAATTTTCCCTTCTCTTCACAAAACCAGCACTTCCAATATTATTTTTCGAAAAAAACTGTGTTTCTTTCCTCTCCGCTTAGTCCGGCGTTGCACTGGCTTTTACCGAATGAATAACTTAATCCCCAAGGAAATTTCCTGTTTCCCTCCGGACAATAGCACTTATGTGTGTGTATGCGCGCGATGTTATTTCTTTAACTATGTCATTAAAATTCCCTTTTTCGAAATTTGTTTTTGCGTTGCTGTGGTGTGGTAATTAGGAGAGATGGGTGAAAATTCAGGTGTCGTCCTCGTCACTTGTCCATGGTTTAAAATTTCGAGGTCCATCGCCAATAACCCTCGAATAGGCGAACAGTGCGATTTTATAAATCACTCACTCACTTTTCAATTCTTTCGTTGCAGTTTTTTTTTTTTGTCCCGGAAACGAAAATGTAGCCTTTTTAAAAATAGTTGTATATTGAAAAAAGACAGAAAAGTAGAAATTTTTCAAATTACAAAATTTCACTACTATTTTAAATCTTGAAGTAATATTGTTAGGATTTTTTGAAATGTCCGACTCACGGGAAAAAAACTTAATGCAATTATCTTTATAAAAGAAGAAATTACTAAGTATTGAGTATTTTGAGTGTTCTATTAAAATTTGTTCAAAAATGTTTTTGGCTTTTTATTTTTATATCACTGATTCTAAAAATTTTAAAAATCATTTTTTTTTAAACGCAATGATATTGATTCATTTCACAGTATAAAATTCAAAAATAAAATAATACTATGTGATAAAAATATATTTAAGAATATTTCTATATATTTTTTATGATATATTTTTCTTATATTACACTGTTCTTCAATAAATCAATCTTTAAGAATAAAACAACTATCTGTTGTGAGGCGTTTTATGAATGAGCATCTCGCCCCAAATAGTAATGTTATAAGAGAATTCCCCTTTTTACCGCAGCGAAAGACTCAAAACTACCTCAACCTTTCCTGTCTTCCAATCAGAAAGCTAACGCAAAGTAACCTTGAGGCAATTGAGAATTTTTTTTTAAGTTTTCATTTTTTTTTTGAGGGCTTAACTTTTACGCTAAAGTTTAGAAATTTCACTAATTAATTGCAAAAACAAAGTACTTCCAAATAAATAATGCACAAAAAAGACTGTTTAAATTATTTCTCGCAAAAATGGTATTTTACGAAAATCACAAAAAAAATTTGAAAATCCGTAATTTTTAATCACTTTTTTCAATCTTCGCACAGAAATTGGATAGCATTATTCTACAAAAGTAAAAAAAAGTTGTGTACGATAATTTTAATAAATGACGAAGATATTTAATGTTGAATTAAAATTTTGAGGATTTTTTAGGAAAATCGTAGAAAAAAAGTTTTCGGCATTTTATTTTTTAAATGGCTGATTCAAAAAGAAAAAAGCATGAAATTATTTAGTAAAAAATATCGTTTTAACCCTCTGAGTGTTCACCCTTGTCCTGAAAAATCATTCCGAAAGCGTTTACTTCTTTTTTGAGAATTCCTTCGAAAGTGCAACACATTTAATTCCTTTCCCCTTTAAAAAACGCGGGAGGTCTACAGGGGAAGATTTTATTACTCAGTTCGGCCTCTTTGTTGCTTTAAAACCGGGATAAAACTCGTTCACAGCTGTGACGTTGCCTTGTGCGAATTTTGGGAGGAAAAAGCGGGTCCACGTGGTTGTTTGATCGGTTAGGTCACAATAAAAGTGAAGAGTTAAAAAAAAAAAAAACTCGAAAGAAAGAAACTTGTTACAAAAGTTGAAAAATACTTGTTTACTTTAAACAAAACAAAATTTAAAAAAATTAATTTAAGAAAAATAAACTATTTTGGACTAACGATTTGAGCCAGGAAAAAATACCTTGTACTTATTGTGGAATATGAGACTAAGAAAACACAAATACATCGTAATGTTTTTTTAAAAAGTAACTATGTAAAAAAGAGTAAAAGTGACCATCTCTCTCTCTCTTTTTAAACAATAAGAGAATATATAAAGTATCGTTACATACGACGATTATGTTTATGAAATGAAATCAATCTTCCTCTATTCAATTATATTTTAAATTTAAAGTAACATAAAGAGGGATTTCAATACTTTTAATTTATTTATATTTTAATCCCATAAATTGTTTTTATGTTAAATGAATTTCTTCGAAAAAAATCTGTATTTTATTTCATAGTCAAACATTTTGTACTAAGCAAAAATACCTTCTTTACATAGGCATTTGTGACGGAGCAAAAAGCAAATTTAGTCAAATTTTTTATTTTTATTTTAATGGGAATATATTTTTCTTCAAAATGTAAAAGTATTTCTAACCATTTTCTATTAAAATTTAATTTTTATTTTTCTGTTTCTTTAGTGTTAAACGGAAAATTCAACGATAAATACAACTTTCACACAATTCAATCATTACAAATTCTAATGAGAGAAAAACTTCTCCCAATTAATTTTGTCTTTCAAAACAGTACACTTAAAACAATTTTGCTCAGTGAAGCTAACCGACAATTCCGCAGTGTATTCATATTAATTTTTTTTAAAAAAAATAACATTCAGAAATGCTGTATTTAATTTTTTGAGTATAAAAAAAATAATGCCTGCTGTGGAAAAGACAGAGAATGAGATGTGATGTATGTTTTGAAAGAATGTTTTCGTACATGTAGAGTATTTTTGAAAATTTAAATATCACCAAAGCTGATCATATGATTGTAAATGAGTCTTATTTTAGAATGTGAGCTGTGGGGTATCAAAATAAAACATTTTACTTTTAAATAGCCAAGGAGTTTATACTCAATATCCTCTTCAAAAAATTGCTTACAACTTTTATTCAAATTGTAAAGAAACTGAAATATAAATATCCGACTTACTCCAGTCAAAAATATTCATATTATGTGAAAATACTGTTCCTCCACTTATTTAAGTACATTTATAAGCTATAGCCCAAAGCAATATTTTATTTTTATAAACGAGGCACAAAAATTCAGTTATAAAAATATATTTTTCATTTTAGAACATATAAACCGTACACGGATTGTAAGACCATTTCTAAAATACTGAGAGTTTTTAGAGGAACAAAAACATATAATTTTGGGTAGCTCAAAATTTTAATATAATACGCAAATTTATATATTATTAAGCAAATACGTTTGACAAGAAAAAGGTAATTTATTTAAATCTTATATTGCATGAATAAAATATAAATCAAAGATCTTTCTGAAATAAACACAATTGAAGGGAAAATGTTTAATTTGCAATTGATAGCATATAAACGTTTCTGTTAGAGGTATCCCCGAAATGACGCAATCCTATTCGGTAAAAAATAAAACTTATTGCTGGAATCATACAATTTCCTAATGAATGGGTGAATCCGAATATTTTTTCATGTAAACTGTTTGGACGGAAATGGCTAAATAGGAACATTTAATAATTTGCATAAATTAAAATTAACCGTTATAGTTTATATAATTTCTTAAGATTACAAAAGGTGTATTTCGGAAGCATAAGTTTTAATAGGAGTACGGCTTACGAAAAGTAGAACAAATATATCTGAAGGACTATGGTTTGTTACCTTAAATATTGTAAAACACAACAAAGTATATTGGAAATCAATTCCCCAATTCGTGTTAGTAAAAATGTATGAAAAAACTGCAAGACTTATTTTTGTATTTGTAAGTATTATAATTTTTCATTCCTGTGTTTTAGCTTCTCAGTATTGCTTCTACTTAAAAATTTATTGTATATTCATCAAATATTTCAGCATAATTTTTGCTCTTAGCATACAGTTTTAACCGAAATGCATTAAAATGCTTAAGATTCTTATGTTAAAATTTTAATTTAATATTTTATTCGAAGAATTGTTAGTACTTATGGTAAATAATTTTTAACTGAGTATGTGCACGATACATAAATACTTTTTTCTGAAATTTCAAATACAATTTATAATATAAAATTCCTAGTTTTGTATGAAAATCTGGATATTTTCTGAATGTTAATTATAATAGATATCCAGATTTTAATTACCTGTTCTTCAGTTAGCTTTAAAAAAATAAATATTTAGAAATTTTGCATGAACAAATAAAATTTAAAATTGATCTTCATATTTATTTATATGTGTAAATGTCAACTGTAAATGCATCCGAATATTTTTAATTACTATTTATTCAAATATTCAAGGTTAAAAAAATGAATTGGTATAAAAAACCCCTCATTCATGTTTTCTCTGAAGTAAACTGAAACTCAAGCATTTTTTTTTTAATTCAAATATAATTTGGTGTATTGTAACAATACGCGCCCTGAACATATTGGCTTTAAAATTTAAAAAAAAATAATGGATCTGAATTAGTTTTTCCATTATTATTTTTATGAAAGCTTAAGAATTTTTTACAAATAATTTGATGCAAAAGTTTAGAAATTATTCATTTTTAGTAGTTGGAAAGTTTAAAAGGTTTTAAATTTTGAAGCGTTCGGTTTCTTATTAACTTTTTTGACACCTTATAATGAAATAATCATGGTTTAAAAACTGAAAACATTGGTTAAGAGAAGAAAAATGAAGCAATTAAATATAGTTCTAGATATTATATAGCGATTTATATAGTTTAAAAACTTAATTTTCCGTTTCATCATTTTAAGATGAAGAAAATAATACGAGTTAATCAAGCAAAGAGAATATACTTAAAAAGTTATTTGTCCAACTATATAAAATAGCAGATTACAGTCCCAACTTATTAAAACTTCAAATTAATATAAAATCAAAAGTGAGTTATATAATATTTTATTTATACGTTGGAACATTTTTCAAAACTTGAAAAAAAAAGAAGTTAAATTGCTAAAAGTACAAAAAGAATTTATTTAATTCAAATGCAATAATATCTCAAATGAAGCTAAATTACAAACACTAACTTATAGTTCGTTCACTAAGGGGTCTAAAGAAATTCTTCCCAACTTTTTTACGATTGCTTCAGGGTCAAAACGCAGGGTTCCCCGAGAGCAATAAAACTTCCTGTCAGTGACCATTGTGTCGTCGCAACCCTCCCTAATTATCTTTCATGGTGTTAAACCATAAAAGAGGGGAAAGGATTTCAGAAAAACACGGCCTACCCGCTTTTGAAGCACTCTCTTGAAGTCAGAAAAAGACGTGTGGTGCGTTTTAGAAGCATCTCTAGACGTGCGGAAAAAGACGTTCACACCGCTAGGAGGGTTAATAACACGAACATAAATTCATACGCAATGATTTAGAAAAAAATTTTCATAAAGATGCATCAGTTTTAACTCATTTAAAAAAATTTTTCAAAATAGAAAAAATCATTATTTTGCAAAAAAAATTATACCGTATCGTGGTGAAAGAAATGATATTTCCGATTCAATAATTATTTTTTGTCTCATTTAAAAAACAAAAATCGGTTGGCTGTTTAAATAACGTTAAGAGTACAGAAAAATATCCCCCTCTGTTCATTCACGACGCTAGGCGGGAGAAACAACACGCAGGGTGAGGAAAATTAGGCTTTTTAAGGTTTTTAATTAATATCTTTTTAACTAATTGCAATATCGGAATGAGAAAAATAGTTTACGTCCTATTTTCAGACCTACTGAATATACGCACAAAATTTCATAAGATTTGGTCTAGTGGTTTTGGAGGAGTTTGGCTGCAAACACTGTGACACAAGAATTTTATATATTACGAGAATTTTATATATTATATATATATATATATAGCAGTAAATAATTCAAAAGAAGACTAATAAATCCCAAGCATCCTAAGATCAGACCGGAAGAACCAAGAACATGGAACCATGACAAACCAAAAAGAAATGTATCTAGAGGGGAAAACTATTATGATTTCTCGAGCTGTCACTGGTTTAGGACAGTGAAACAGGATTAAACATTGTTTGTGAGATCTCAACCTTCTCCTGCAGCAGAAATTGTTTCTACATAATAGCTTCCAGTATAAACTAAGGCAAAAACCTAAAACCCACGTGGGTGAATATAACAGCAATAGAATAGAAATTGCAATATTAAATTACCATAGGAATCCGGAAGAAATAGACAAATATAAATATGTATAAACAAAAATATTTGCAAGAGAGGTTAATAATGAATATAACCATAATTAACAATAATGTAAATGAGCAAAGAAACTCTAATCTTACCCGATGTATACAGATTCCACAAATGTACTGACTCACTGCATCAAAAAAAAAAACACAGCAATACTAAGAATAAAGGCGCCATCTATGTATATTTTTAGTAATTAACTTAATATAAGCATATATTAAGAATATTATATACTATAGACTAAATATATTAAGAAATATAACAATAAAATTATATACTATAAAATAAATAGAAATGAATACTTAAAATAAAAATAATTAAATAGCTATAACTTTGATGACATATATTTATAAATAAAATTAGCTGGATAGTTATAGTCTAGGCAACTTTGAAAGAATTTTTTATAATTATTAATTCTCAATACTCCTTCAGATACTAAATCATTATTTCTTTTTATATAGTTTAGAATGATATTTCTAAAAATTGAAATGTGAAGGGTACTATTCCAATATGGCATTTTTATAACATTAAAATCAAAAGAGTCTCTTTTATCAAAAATATTACTTTTTAGCATATTGTTTTCAACTTTTAATTCTAGATCAAGGAAATTTGCTGACTCTATATTGCAATTGGTTTTTAATAGTTTCACACAGGTAGGTTGGATAATAATCAAATATAGGAGTAAAGTCAACTTTATTACTGAAAATAATTAGATCATCGATGTATCTAAAAAAGTAACAAGAGTCTGTATCAATTTTTTCATTCTCGTAATAGTGTAAATAAATATATATATATATATATATATATATAATGGAAGCTGCAGTACTTTAACTTAAACAACATTTTTGAGACGTCTTGCTGAGTAATTTGAAGTTTAGAAACGGAAGATACAAGTTTAGATTTCTTCCTTGTCATTTGATCATATTTCAAAATAATGAAGATTTTGCGAAAACTTTAGTATGAGTCCAGAGCGGCATTCATTTAAGGCAGGGGTGGGCAACTTGTTTTGGTTCATGTCACATTAGGCTGGCCACATTGAAAGCGGATGATTCCGGATGGTCATACCATATAAAAATTTGCATTCAATAAAAAGAAACATAAGTAAAATAAAATAGTGGCAGTTTTTTCAATTTATTTGTTGTGCCAATTGCATATTATCTATAGCTGCATGCACATTTAATTTTAGAATGAGTTATGTAAAACAAATGGACCCTATCATACTTTCCTACATTTATTTTAAAAATCAGGAATGAGATTGTTGATATAAATTCTCATGACAGCTTTAAGCGTATGCCCTCTGGTTCTACCTGCATTTATATTTACTTTTGTTGATCGCGCACGGAAAAGAAATATCTGTTCAAAGAGGAATTTCTGACTATGTCTCTGTAGTCACATGAGAACTTAAAACCAATATTTGCAAATTCCTGATTTATGTCTAACTGAAACCAAATGATCATTTCATTGCAAATTTAAAATTAATCTGATTATTGTTATGTGATTTTTTAAATTCAGCATGTGTCACAAAAATGCTGATTGCCTTACATGAAAATGAAATGATTCCATCGGATTCGTTTTAATGTGTAGCCATTGAAAATTTAAAGCATCAAGTATTTTTATAACATACGTATACTTTGGTTTGGAGTTCGAGAAAATATCCCATTGCCTTCTTTAAAATCAATATAAAAAGCGAAGAAAAAAGTATTAAAATAATTTTTTTTTTGTATCGTTAACTTAAAAATGGACTCTCAGAAAATTACTCTTTATCTCAAAGATTAATAAATTATCTTAAAAAGAATCAAATGTAAAAAAAAGTAAGATTTCTGATTAGTTTTCTTTGAAAAAAAATATCTTTTTTTCTTTTAATGTTAATTTTGTGTAAATGTTATAAGTTATTTAAAGTCAGACGACTTTAGTAAAAAAAAAGTAGTAGGCAGTATTAAGTAGAAAAAAAATCAAATTCGACTGCACTTTTCCAGCAAGATTTTTAAGTAATTAATATCCTCTAGAGATTAAAAAACCGCTTAAAACGCTAGTATGGTGCTCTAAAAATAATGTTTTGTACCAATTTCTTAAATAGTCTACTTCAGCTTAACTTTGTTAATCATTTATTTTTTAATAACATTAGATTGAAAGCTTTCTTCTAAGATATTATTGCTGTTTAACGAAAATCAATGGGAATTAATCTTTGAATTTATGCAGAATCTAAAAGCTTTTGTTAAAAAATAATCACTTGGCTCAATTTCCTTTAAGAAACAAAAAGTTATAATCTTATATAATTGAATCATTAGTATTTAAAACAAATTGTTTTGTTTTGCAGCTTAAAACTTGAGATTTATGCGGTAAAATTTTGGTAATGCTTACAATGATTGTTTGAGAAATAATGGATTGGACATTTTCTCTGATATTATATATATTGCTATTTATAAGAAATGCAACATCATGATTGAGTCATCAGAAGTAAATGAAATGTAATACAGTAACGACTTGTATTGGCAATTCCACCAATATAAATGCATAATTTTTCAAAGCAAATAAATAATTTTAAGTGCCCGCAATTCGTATTTGGTGTAGCCACCGTGGACTTCAATGAGTGATACAAAACGACGTGACATGGAGTTAGACTTATGTTAAATTTCTTGTGGAAGAGAATTCCATATTCTTTTTATACGCATCTAAGTTTCCACTTTTGAAGCTGTAGGATGCGGATCACGTGCGAGACACTACCAACCAAATTCTAAAAATGTTTAATATGCAATATATCTGGTGAAAAAGCAGGTCAAGAAAGAAGTGGCATATGCTGGTTTGAAAAGAAGTGTAACGGATCTATACGGTTTCCACTAACCTCCTCACTATTTCCTTAAAGTATGTTATTTATTTCAACCAATCTCCACCGGGAGCCAAAGCGTGATTTATGCAAATGAGATATATAATATAAGTTCGAGTTTCGCGAGTAACAAAAAAAAAAGAAAAGTGAAGAGTTAGAAGAGTGAAGTCAAATGAATTGAAGCATCGGTAGATCAACACGCAGTTGTGACATTAGTAGATAGCAGTTACGTGACGAGCTACGCCGGGGAGCAGTAGATTGAAATTGGAAAAGATCCCGTATTACCGAGTGGGGATCCTTCTCAATCATCCTATCCAGCCAGTAAGGAATTCGACATCACGACGGAACAGCCAATGTTAAAAAGATAAGGTTAGTGATTCAGAATATTGTGAATACGTGTACGTGTTTTAGCTGTAATTGTACGTGTTTGATCTTTCGTGGATTCAGTCGCGATTCCGTAGTTCCGCTAGTAGTAACTCCTTCTCATACTCCACTGTGTTTTATTTCTCTTAAATTTCAATTGTGATATTATATCCCTCTGTGTGATTAATAAGCATCAATAAATATAGTGATTGCAATTATGTCTTACGATTATTCAAATCCACCTACAGGTCCAAAAACATTTAATGTTAGACGGGGAGATGAAAATCTGAGGGGAGGATTTAATTCACGACAGAAGTCTGGATCATTCCTTACAACAGGTGGGCATGCATTATCTGGTTGAAAGATAGCCTCAGGGATACCTTGAAGGAAGGGAACGACTTCGAACTTTAGCACTTCTCGGGAGTACTTGTTGCTATTTAGATTATCTTCTTTTCGTAGCAGATGAAATCGTCTACGATATGGGATTGCACCCCAGGCCAGACCGGGTGTTCCTCCACTATGACAGAAGAGCAGCTTTCCCTGGCATAGCGTGTAACATGAATGCGGCTATCATGGTACGAAAAATTTAAGTGGGATTCGTCAGAAAATACAACTTATTGCCAATCACCCCAACGGGTTCTGTGTTTATGAAGCCTAATGCATCGATGACTTTTCGCGAGGTGTTCTTATATGAAGAAATATTTGCACACATTCTACGGTGCAGCAGATGTCGATGAATTGACGAAGCCAACTTTAATACATGTGCAGCAGTAGAACATTGTACTGCCACTTTCCATGACCCACTCCTAATTTTTCGAGTTTTCCGGGGCTCTTTGGTCCACTGCTACCAAACTCGCATCACTGTGGATCTATTCCGCTACACACGAGCTGCTACTGAGCGACACTAAAATCCTCCGCCATGAAAGCCAATGATTCTCCTACATTTAAACTCCGTTGGCTGTTGAAATGTCATCCTATTTCCTCGTGTAGGTATACTCAGGTCCCACTAAACATTCGCCGGAAACAAATAACCATGCAGGATTTTCAACGTCCCGCTACTGCAATCTATCTATACGCTTTCAGCTTCGATTCAGAGGGCGCTGTTCACCCTACGCATGCGTGAGGGCTCTCAAACTTTACTACTTTGCATAGCATCCTATAATTGACAGTTGCTGCAAATTTCATTTCCTTCATTGAATTCCATTTTTTGCAAGCAGTTTATATAAATCACTAATCATGTACTAAATTACCATAAATTTAGTACAGTTAAGCAATTAAAAGAAATATTACAGGATTGCATAGGTCAAAGTAAGGTGACCATAGTAGTTTAATAGGAAACTCAGGAACTTAGAGAGCAGAATAGAGGGAAAGTATACTTGTTCTATAATTACCTATACAACGCGATTGAAAAGAAGAAAAAAATAAGCATAAATAAGTCTATAAAAATATCTAAAATTATAAACCTCAAGCTATAAATCGTTAGTTTTCACAATAATATGAGATAATATTAGGAGAATCCCAATATCATATAGATATATAAAAATCCCATGTCACAATCTTTGTTCGCGGTGAACTTCGAAACTACTCAACCGATCTTAATATAATTTTGTGTATTGTATGTCATTTCATCCGACTTGAGAAATAATTTTTTTTCTCAATTGATGACATCAATATTTTTTTATTGCCGGAAAGACGGGATACAGGAAAAGTCGCAAAATGATGCACTGTGTTGACGAAAGAGGATTTTGCAGAACAAGGAGAACGAAAAATGAGTTCTCGGTGCATTTAAGAGCGTGGAATCCGAATTTCAAATTGGTTTCCAAAAATCCCTGTTACTTTTCCGGATAATGCCTGACGGCTATATTTAGACATACCTTGTCAGGGGCTTGCCTCAAACACCTTGGAGCAGGAAAACTCTCAGCGTATTTCTAAACGGGTAAGCCCAGTTCGATACTGGATAAAAGAAATTACAGTAACTGTGGCTCATGATTCCGGATGACCATCTTTTACACATACCATTGCAGAGGTTTACCCTTAAGTTCTTGGGGCATGAAAAGAACTACCCTGCGAGCGGTGAATAGAAATCCGAAAAAGGATTTTAGAAAGTCAAGTAACTTTGTTAGATAGTGCTGGACGACCGTAATGCATTCCTATCCAGAGACTGAACTGGTTCGTATCTAGAAATTGGGTTTCGAGGGCTACTCTAGGCAGGTAAAGAGAATCTGAAATTGGATTTCAGAATTTAATGTAACTTTGCCGGATATTGTTAGAATTAGGTCGAATGGCTTCAAATTTGAATCCCGCTTCTGTATTTTCATTCCCTCTAATGGCTGATCTTGCAAGCACAGGGGCATCAAAATTCAGTCCTAGATGCGTCTTGGAATGGAGAATGAGATTCTTAAAACGGAGTTTAGGAATTCTACTATTTTACCAGATAGTGCTGGACGCCCGAACTTTACTCTGATAGTGGGAGCGGTGGAACGGGCAGGTTCAAAGACGCAGAACTTTAAACCTCGGCGCATTTCAACACGGTTCATCTAAATCTTTACCCAAGTTTGAGAAATTCCCATAACTTTGCCACTTAATGCTGGGAGACCTTATTTTAGGCAGATTGTGTCAGGGTCTTACCTTAAAATTATTTGGGCAAGAAAAGTACATTCTTGGTTCTTTTCGAGATGCAAAATGAAAATCCTAAATCAGACTTTAGAAATGCCTGTAACTTTGCTGGATAATGGTGGACGACCATAATACCCACCTCCAACCTAGTACTGAACTTGCAGGGAGGGCCGAAAGTGGGCACCGGGTAATCTCGAGGTGGAGATGCACTCGGACTGCATCCCAATACACAATGCATCAAATTGCCTGACAGGTTTTGTACTGTTTTTCAGACAGAAAATGAACTGGTTGAAAGTTCTTGCCTTATATATTGAATAATTACCTAGATAATGATTGACACAGTAAAAATGTTAATTTTGAATTAAAAAAAATTTGGTATTAGCAAAATATACTTCCAGATACAGCAGTTGCTGCCAAGTTATCTAGTGCCTTTTAAATCAATCGATAGTATTGGTGATGAAAACGAAACCGTAAATTTCCAAATAAATTTTTGAAACCAATAATAATTAATGAATAAATGACATAAGACTAAAACTGTAATATAGACAATGGGGAGCATGGAAATGTTTGTGAAAAAACAACTTAAAATTGTATGAAACCAATAAGGATACTGTCATAAATATAAATCAATAAGAAATTCCCTTTAATATACTATAGCAATAATATCAAACAATGTACATAATAAATAATAATAAAATAAAATTACAAAAGAGAATAAAATTAAAAAATAATAATAATAAATAATGGATGAAAACCACAGAACCAAATTTAAAAATATTGGTAACCATATTGTTACGTTGCTCGGGGCTAGAGGATGTTATGCAAATCAGTCGCAAACAACAAGACAGTTCTGCAAGAGCGATGATAATTTATTGTCGAGAATAAATCCTTGAAACACAGGATTCAACAGCAAAATTCACAGAATAAATATCAGAAGGATTTCACATCTTCAACAGCACTTAGACACAATTATCAGTATTTAAAATACACGTATGTAGAGGATTATTCACAAGCACAGCCAAGCTAATCACGGTCAAGGCAAGTTTACTAATCGCTAGTCAAAACCAGACAGACTCGTTTCGGCGAGTAATACTCTATTTATAGACCTGACGGAACATTTGAGGAAGATCCGCTTGCGTAATAGATCGTGAAATTAGTGGATTTCTCCACTAAGTCTTAGAAGAATCCAGAGGGTTCCGAACTCGCCAAAAATGGTCACCTAGTCCCCAAAATGGTCGCCAAAGTCACGTAATATGTCGCCACCACCTTGGTCTTGAAAACTGATGCCACCAAGATTTCGCCAAGTTCTCATTGAATCGCCATTATAACGAAATGGGCGGCGTTGCCTGTGAATATTACAATTTTAGCACAGAGTAAAATAAATGGCTAACACCTCCAAATACACCATTTTATACAAAATTTGTAACAATATTGTGATGTTATATCCCAACTTGACGATTCTCAACAACAATACTTGGTACATAGTGTACCGATATCAAATTAGAACATTAATTTCAATACTCAAAAACTAAAAACGACAAGCTGTCTCCTTTCTTCTTCTACCGGTAAAGTAAAAATAGAAAGTCATTTAAGGAAGGTATCTACCATCTATTTTGTTTTTCTGCTTTTGTAATTCCATGGAGAAAAAACTTGATATTAAAAGTCAACAAGTCAAATTGAATATGAATAATTATTATGATAATTTTCTGAGATACAGTTATCTATCCCTTTTCCACCACTGAAACAATCGAGGGTCAGCTTATGGAATTAGATTCCAACGTCTCATTATCTAAAAAGAAGAAACTTTCTTCATCTATGGTTTCATCTGTTAAAAAAATATTTATGTTTATAATATATTTTCCAGCTAATACAGTAGAAATAAAAACACCAAATCTTTATCTACCTGAAAAAATGCAAAATCTGTATTTGGAAAAAGAATTATTTGTTTATTGGTATGGTTCTTCCTGTATGTCAGACTGAACAGATAGATTTCTTGCGTTTTTCCACTCATGTACAACATACCTGCATACAGAAGTTTTTGTACCAAATCTTTTTCAAATAATTTTTGGTATTTATATATTATCGCAACCATGTTGGCAAGATCCTAGGAGAGCTCACGGCCTTGGCGACAAACTGAAAAAAACACCAAACCAGAACGAGATGGCGCCAAGCGACAATGGTGTCAAGTGAATATAGTGGGGCAAAGTGGATGAGTAATGAAAATATATGTAAACAATACAGAAATTAATCAAATATATTTAAGATAAAAATTTTAAAAACGGAGCACTTACTTTCTTACTGCAGATTTTTTCCGAGTGGAGGGTACAGCGTAACAGCAGACCACGAATTCTTTCTTATACTTCTGCAAACATCATGCGCATTCACACCTTTTTTTTTGGACATCTCCATTCAAATCCATCCATAACAACACTTGTTGTGAACGAAACCAATGTTTTGTAGTTCAACTTCAGTGGCGCTGGGAGCGCATTCCATTTTGTTTTGCTTCTGTATTATGATCTGATCTGTAGTAGTAGGAGTAGTAAAAGTGGAGCCCACTTGAACGGACCTGTATCAGTAATGTATTTTCCTTTACATTAAATATTTCTTATATCACCACAAAGGACTCTCATTTTAAATATACTCTCTTACTCATAAGAATAACATAATTGAATTTTAGGTCAAGCTCATCCCGGGCGTGAGAGTGAGTGAGAGAATATTAACGTCGCACTGATTACCAACACGAGGGCTTTTGGCGACGGTCCGCGTAATTTTGAACCATGGTCAAGTGACGCGGACGACACCTGAGCTGGCACCCCTCACTCCTAACTACCACACCACACCAACGGGAGGACATTTGAGCTCTCGACAGATTTTACGTGCATCGCTCCTCTACACGGCGGGTCTTTAGTAGTACTGGGATCGAGCTCATGACACACTAGCCATGATCCGATGCCTAGACCACTCGGCTACCGCGGCCCCTGCTCATCCCGGGCAATGGAAGAATAAGTCAAGTGATAGCTTTCTCTTTCTTCGAATTTATGAAATTGAATTGAATTCCTTTTTTTTTCTTCACATGGCATCCCTGCCGGGATACGAGCTTGAAATAGTTTTGGAATTTTGAAATCGAAAAAGTTCGAACTAGAATTTTAGGAGATTAAAGTAAACATTTATTTTGAATGCAATTAATATGTATGTTGTATTTTAATTTGAATATTTGAAAATCGAAAGGAAAATGAAATATTTTTAATGTTGAATTTTTATATTTGAAACTGTTACATTGAACTGTGTTAAATTTCCGAGCAATGTCAAACTAGAACTTTAAAAATTATTGAATTTTTTTTTATATTAGAATTATTAAAAATATTAAGTTGATTTGAACTTGTTTTGGTGATTATTTTAATACATTAAATATGGCCGAAGCACAATCATTCGAGTTGTTAAAAAAGAAACGAAAATCATTCAGAACAGCAGTTACTGAAGTAATTAATGAATTAGAAACTGAGTTATCGAATTCTGATTTAAACGTTGATAGGTTAAGTGAACTGGTAGAAACTCTATCCATCAAATTTGAGCCTTTATCTTTAGTTGGTCAACAACTGGAACCCCCTTTTAATCCCGAAGAATTCGATGGTGAATTTGAAATCACCGAAGAATATACAGAAAAAGTGCTAGTTTAGCAGTTTCGTGCGAAAAAAAAGATTGATGAATTTTCAAAACCCCGTGTTACGTCACCATCCTAACAAACTACATTATTACAATCACAAGATGAACATTTTCGGAACTCAGATACCATTCGCATTAAAGTCACAAAATATTATATTACATGATTTTATGGAGATGACGCTTTGAAATGGTTAATTTTTGGAATAGCTTCGAAACAGCTGTACACAAAAATGAATTTTTAAATAAAGTGGATAAATTTAATTATTTGAAGGTGCATTTGGGAGCATCTGGTTTGAACACTGTTGAAAGTTTTCCAATTTCGGCAAAAGTCTATGATGAAGTTGTAGAATTATTAATGAACAGATTTGCTAACCTGGAAATATTAATTCAGGCCCACATGAACAAAATTTTAACATTACAGCCTTTAAAAAATTCTAACGACCTTCGTTATTTTCGAAAATTTGTTGATAACTGTAATGTTCAACTAAGAAGTTTAAATTTATTAGGTGTATCTTACGCGAATTATGGAAAAATTTTGATCCCTATGTTATTAAAACTTATTACATCTGACTTGGTAATAGACTATAATAAATTACAACAAAAGGATTCGGGATCAAATATTCATAAGTTTCTCTCGTTTCTTAAGCAATCTTTGACTGCCGGGAGCAAGCTTATTCTACAAATAAATCAACTTTTAAATTATGTGATCGTAGGCAGGAAACGAAATCAAACTTTTCTCAAGAGCACAGATCGTATAAACAACAAAACCAAAAAAGTGTTCATACTGCAAGTGAAATACTAACAGCGCTGTTAAAGAAAATAAATACAAAATAAAACTCATCTGTACATTTTGCGATTAAATGACTCATAATTAGAATGAATGTGAATACGTTATTAATACACTCACTTCCAAAAGTTAAGCACGAAGATGTAAAATGCAAAAAATCAGCAAATACTGCTGTGATTGGCACAAAACTTGGCAGTAAAGTAGTATATATATTTATACATAAAACAAAATCAATAATTATATACAGAAATTAAAACAATATTAAATTTTTGCAAGTTATCAGATAATGTCATACTGGAGACTCAAACAGAATTATGTATAAAGTGAAAATAAAAAGCATAAAATGAAATAAAGGACATTAACAGGGTATGTGATCCCCCATCATCTGTATACAAGGCTTACAGCTTCTGTCTATTCTTTAAATTAGGTGGTCAACCACACACCGCAGAATATAAGCAATCTTTATTCTTCTTGTAGAGCAGTTTCCAGCTCAATAAGCGTGGTTGGAGGTGGGAAACGTCAAGGTACAGCACGGCCGAGAGCATCCCATGATTTTCAATGGGATTAAGGTCGGGCGAATATGCTGGCCACGCCACACGCACAATCCCTTCACACTCCAGGTAGGCATCGACGATGTCAGCTCCATGGGGACGTGCGTTGTCGTCCATTAAAACCAAAATAGGGTCAACTGCTGCAGCGTACAATCTCACAATGGATTCTAGGACTTCATCTCAATACCGGACAGCCATCACAGACACCCCGTTTAAAGATGTGCAGGTCGGTGCGGTATCCTAATGAAATCTCTGCCCACACCATAATGCTTCCGCCTCGGAATGCGTGATGTTGGGTGATGTTTTGGGGCTGATTGCGTGTTCCTTGTTTACGCCGTATCCTTATACGATTGTCATCTGGCTCCAGAGCAATTCTTGGCTCATCAGTAAACATGTCATTGCCCCAGTCAGACACAGTCCAATTTCCATATGCCCGGCACCACTTTAATCGTGCCCCTCTTGATTGGACGGATAGAGGAACACAAACTCGAGGTACTCGGGCGTACAGTCCATTCATATGTAATCTTCGGTGTACGGTAGCTGGAGATATAGCCTTACCAATGGGCGCTGTAACCATAGATGCCACACGTTTGGAGGTCACTCTGCGATTCCGCTTGGATACAATAGCAATATATGGATCTTTCGCGGGGGTTGTAACGCTTGCCCGCCTAAGGGCCTTCGGACAAATGTCTGTGTGGTTTGAAATTGATTCCATAAACGTGAAATTACAGAATGATGAACTCCGAAGAAAAGAGCAACATCTGTGATTGACTGTCCACTTCAATGCGCCCCACAGCACGCCAGCGCTCATAATCTTCCATTCGTTTTCTGGAAGTCATAGAAACACATATGTCTTGAAAACAAATTGTACGAAAGTTTTAAACACCTTCTATCAGCGCTTATAATCAACTTCTGTAACCTTTCATAAAGCTGGCTTCTTATAAGACTGCCCTTTTTGCATATTTCTTGACATGAAAGCACGATTGGCTGTTACCTAACATATTTGCATACTTCCATCTACTTCTGAAGCGAATTGCATCCTCTTCAATTCTGATTGGCTTCCGGAAATTAGCATTTTCCTATCCGTGCCTAACTTTTGGAAGTTAATATATTTCTTTAGAAGAAAGGAGAAATATTTTATTGCGAAAAGGAGCCTGTTTTAACTGTTTAAATATCTCAAAGCATTTATTTCGTAATTGGCCAATAAATAAAAGAAAATGTGAAATTTTCTCTGGTTTACATCATAAATGTGTTTGTTTTAAACAACAGAAAAGGTAGACAGGATCAATGTCCACCGATCTAGCAAACCAAAACACCGGGAAAGTTTTTTTGCAAACATTAACTGTTTACATTGAAAATGGAAATTCCAAACAATTAGGAAGAGCGATATTAGATAATGGTAGCCAAAATAGTTACATTTCAGAATATGCTACAAAATTTATAGGTTTAAAAAGTATTGGGAAAGAAGCAATAACTCACGGACATTTTGGAGGACACAAAATCACCGAAGTTCATGATAAGTATTAAATCAACCTGTACAGTATGACGGAAAATATAGTTTTAATATGGAAGTTAATGACCAGAAAAACATTTGCTTATGAATCTTCAGAATTAATGACTCTCGCGTTTTACAAAAATTGGCAACACTTAATATATTTATTAGTGATTCTTCCGCAAATAACAAACTTTGCCTTTTCGAAAAACATTCTGATGAAATACATAATCTGTTAGGATCTGACATAGTTGGAAAATTATTTACTGGTGAGGTAAAACAACTTTCTGAGGGGCTCACAGCTGTGAATACTTGCTTGTAATGGACAATTATGGGAAAATTATAAGCTATGAATCTAAATTTAAATCAGAGAATTCTCTTCTTACAAATAGAGAAAAAATATCAGATTTTTGGGAATTAGACTTTTTAAACATAAAAGATCCCAGTAAAAAGAGATCAAAATTAGAATCACAAGATCTTCCTTTAAAACATTTTGAGAATACGATATTGTGAGACGATGAGGGTAGATACATCATTAGTATTCCTTGGATAGAAGGGAGTGGAAAACTTGAGGACCACTACATTTAGATAAAGAAAGATTGGAGAAAACTGTAAAAACTTTTAAAATTTACAGGCAGAATATTTAATTATGAACAAGCATTTGTTGTTGTTGTTGATTCTTATCCCAGATGGTGTAGCTCAGCTACACCATCTAAATAAAAGCAAAAATCTCCAAAAAATCCAGAAATAAGATAGAATTTCCTAAAACCTCGTTATATGAAAAACTCAAACAATTCAAAATATGACTCGGAAAGGCCTGATCAGCCTCGCACCTAGGAAAATCTGGGAAGACTTTAACTTGTTGAAAAGTCAGAGACTTGATGTGGCCACTAAAGAAACACAACAGAGCTGATACCTAGGAATATTAAGTTGGTGACACCAACGAGGTTTTTTCACAAAATACCAAGGGTGAGCAGGGGGTATTCTCCAAATTGCATTCAATTCTAACCTTTTCATAGAGGAGAGTTCAGCAAAAGTTATACAAGTGTCACCCATCAAAGTGTCAGCAGTGGCAGACTTGGCCAAACTATCGGCTATCTCGTAATCATTCCATCCAATATGGGAGGGGATCCATTAAAAATATATACAGCGTCTAGAAGAAAGTCGAACCAGAGCATCCAGAATATTTAGTCTTGTCATATCCCCAACAGTTGTCCAACGAGAAAGGTGCTATATTGAAGCACGGCTGTCTGTTAAAATCCAAATGTCCCTGAAGACAAGGTCAGAAGCTGTGTGAATAAATTGCAATCCCCTATAAATTGCAATAAGTTCAGATCTAAAAACAGAACAGTATTTAATATTCCTAATCTTGATGTCAAATGTACCAACAGATGTCTCAATGTGCAAGCCGTTTCCCGAAATACCACCGTCGTCCATGCTGCCATAAGTATAGATCTTTAATGCCATAAGAGGGATGCCATCAATTGTCTCTAGAACAACCTGTCTAGTAAATTCTGGTACATCAGACCTCTTACCCATCCTGACCATTAGCTCAGTCTGGAAATATATGCGATCAGAGTCGAACTTAAAATGGGAAAATGGCTTTAAGGAGTGAGGTTCAACATCACCAGAAAACAGACCTATATCAGCTGCCAAAGAAAAAATGGCTATGTTTCTTTAATCGCCTGTTATTGATCCAAGAATGGAGATAGGCATAAGCTCTGTGCTGGGAATTGTAGCTAGATAGCTTATTGTAATATTTTACCACGCTATAACTTCTCATAGAAAGAGGTGGTAAATCACTCTCATACAGAACAATATTATTAGGGCAGCTATTACGAAGGCCAGCAATTGAAAAGAGTACACAAGATGAACCAAATAAATGCGGGAAGTTTCATTATTTACCACACAGACCTTTATTCAAGGAAAATTCCACAACCAAGATTCGTCCTGTGTTTGATGCGTCATCTCATCATGGAAAATCTTGTTCGTTGAATGACTGCGTAGAAAAGGGGCCCAATTTGATAGAAATTATACCAGCTATTTTATTTCGTTTTCGCTTATGAAAAAGCGGATCATATCTGATATTCGAAAAGCTTTCCTACAAATATCTTTGCACGAAAATAACACGAACTTTCTACGTTTCTTGGGATGGGAAGGTGGTAATCCGGAGAAAACTGTTATATACAGACATCGTCGAGTTGTTTTTGGTGTGTTTCATGTAGTCCCTTTTTGTTAGCGGCAGTATTAAACTACCATTTTGAGCAGGCTCCGGAACATTTGGAAAAAGCTGTTGAAAAATTGAAAGATTCGATGTTTGTCGACAACTGTGTAACGTGTGTCGATTCATCTGAAGAACTTAAGTCTTTTCAACGAGCTTCCACAGAATTGTTGGCATTGGGTAAATTCAACTTACGTGGATGGCGACAATACTGCATGGATCGCAATCGGCTTTCGGTTAGCTGAACAATTGCGTATCCGAACGGTGTCCAATCCCAATTGATTTGGATAACCGACATTCTACTGTATATATGTGAACAAATTTTTTCTGAAATGAAATACATTTTTGAGTCTACTAAGAAATTGTTGAACTGCTGAACATTCAGAATTATGTGTCAAATTCAAAATGACAAACTATACCCCTGATATTTTTACAATAATTAGAGCTCTGCTGAGACAAGGTTCCCATTAAAATTTATATTTTTTATTTAATTGTGTTGCATGAACACTTATATTTTATGTTGCTTATTTCTTGTTTCATAAATAGTTTTAAGAATACATAATATATGTACAATATCAATTTTTCATTTATATTGAAGAATATCCATATTTTAAGATAATTGATATCCTTATTTTAATAAAAATTCTTAAAATATACAAATATATGTGCACAATTTTAATTTTTTATTGATATTGAAGTAGTAGTTATATTTCATATTGTTTATTTTTATGTCAATAAATATCTTTAAATGATGCATAATTAACATATAATAAAGCTCTAAATTTGTATTTTTGACCTCTATTTCCTAATTCTGTATGTATTGTCGTGGGAATCGAGTTGTTTCAAATATTTCCTATTGCATGCACGCTGAATCGTGTTGGTAGACTGATTTGGCATGCCCCATTTGAAAGGTTGCCGACCCCTGAGCTAGCCTATTCTAATGTATTGCCTTCAGTTTTGAGTGTAGTGATTTCTGTAATCGTACCACGAGTCATTCAGTTGTTTTGGGACTGTATAGGGACCTTCCCAGTTGGTTCGCAGTTTTTGAGAGAGTCCTTTGCGACGTTTCGGATTCCACAACCACACATCGTCGCATTTGTGCATTTTGATAGCGCCGATTTAAGCTAATTTCGAGCCCTGGGTGCAAAAGATCTGCAAACCCTCTTGACATGGTGAATACAAATTTATTACTAGAAAACAGGCGGTTAAGTCCAGCTTCTCCGGGCCCTTCGGGTCCCTAACCCAATGGATAAACTGATACTGCATTTTGATTATAATTTCGGTACAAACTTTGACTGAAACCGAAGAAAATTCCTTAAACGAAAATCTGTGACCATTATTCGTCGAGATTCAAAGTAAAAAATTTAGAAAAATATCCAAAAACTCGAAAACTGATACGGTAATACATCTAGCAACTGCGATGGATAAGAATGAATCGTGTCCCCATCTGGTAGCAGAGAAAAGCAACATAGTTTGAGATGAGAAAAATTTGATTTAAAAATCACAAGCAGACTCAGCAATGGTAAGTAAATTGCTCCAAACCTTTTGGCTTTAGGAAAATTTGATTTTGGTGAGCTTTGGATCTTTTGGAGCAATGAAAGGTAGTCAATTAATTGGAAACTGGGGGAATTTTATCAAATATTGTTTGAGATTGCCTTTTAATGAATGGAGTTTTTCAAGATCGTGATGAATGATTTCGGTACGGACGTACCGGAAAGAGTTTTAAAAAATTACTGAAATTCAAAGAAGCAATTACTGTGTATAATGAAATTGAACATGCTTAATATTTTATAACGCTTATATGGGACAGGTTTTCTTTGGTCTTATTAAATTAGTTCGGTTTATCAAATATACTATTAAATTTACAATTAACGAACTCCAAAAAAAAACATATATAGTTTTCTTTAATACTAGATATAACCGCTTTACATTTTTAAGAAGTAGATTAAAAACACGTCGATGAGCAGTATTTCTATTACTTTCTGAGAACAGTAAGACGATCACATTATCATTTTTAATAGTAAATCTTAGGATTGTAATAATTTAAATCAAACTATTACAAAAAAAGAAACTTTTACATATATATATATTGCAGCATACCTGCGTACTGCTGGTCACTAAAATTGCAGCACTGGAAGGAAAGAAAATAATTTTATTTGTTGTTGGTATGCAGCAGATTAAAAACTATTTAATTTATTGGGAATTCGGGAGTGTATGGTGTCCAATACTGCTCGAACTGCATCGAACATGTCCACTGCATCGAACTTTCACACTACGCTAGCGTGAGGACTTTGAACCTAGACAGATTTAATATGCTCCGGCATTCCACGAAAGGCTCCTCAGGTCAATTTATAAGTCATTTGGAAATTTTCGAATTTTATTTTTGATTTTTAAATCTCATTTTCCTGTTATCTTAATTTTTTTTAAAAAAAAGTTGTTGCTCTTCTTCCCCGTCAGATGACGACACTAGTAAGTAAGTGAGTGAGTGATGACGTTGCAATGTTCAGTTACA